>DWPV01003811.1:0-14584 GCA_018251915.1 Urbanus proteus proteus
TGTAAACATTTAGCATATTTTTGGCATTTTCTAAACATAGATTTAGCATAATATAGTTTTTAGAGTTGGCAGCCCTGTTTATATGCCAGATTTGACAGCTTTGCTGCAATCGCAAAGATTTGCTTATATTTTATATTAAACTAAAATTCTTTGTGTGTTCAACTTTTTATATAGTTGTTTCAAGCCTTGAATCTTATAATAGATACTATCCAGTAAGGAAACAGTCGACGTCAACTTTATAGGAAATTGAATTATACAGAAGTAGTGATAGTTCCTTTAAATCTACATGAGTTTGGATTTGGAGGAAGCGAACGAAACCCAGCAACTAATGCAAAATGACGGGGAAGAAGAGGAGCCGAAGATATCGCAATCAGCCACCTCTCCTGTCACCAGCAATAAGATGTCCAGTGGGGCGGCTAGCATGACATCGAAGAACCACGGGCAGGCGCTCACAAGCACTGGCAATAGCATCAGCGAGGCGACCAAACTGTCTTACGTCAACGAGCGTCGATTACACCGTGATTATATGCGCGCAAATAACAACAGACCCAAACACATTCCGAAAGAGACACCAGACGTCAAACATATGGAAAAGGCACTTCTAGAGCTCCTTGAAGACTTCCATACTGGGAAGTTGAGTGCATTTGGTACCGGGTGTAGTATGGAACAGATGATCAATATACGTGACCAACAGGAACACTTAGCCAGATTGCACTTCAAGTTGTATGGAGATGCGGAGAAACCTACTGATGAAAGCTTTGATAATACTACCTCCAAGGACAAAATGACACAGCTAGTTCAAAGTTTGGAGCAGTTGTCCACATCCATTGAACATTTGCACTCAGATGGCAACAATATCAGTAACCCTAGTGGCAAGGAGTGAATTCTAGTATAATAGTCTTTCATTATAATCTTTTAAACTTACTCAGTCCCGAGGATTCATTAGTGGTAATGGAGGCATATTTATCTGAGGCGTTCCAACATAGTCCTCCGGGGTGCATTTGTGGCCAAACTCAGATAGACTCTGTTCTTATCTGATGTTGAATTTTAATGGGTGGCAGTGGCACCTTACCATTAGTTGTTACTCCAATGTTATAAAAAATTGTTAAACAAAATAAAACTATGTATGTAACTTAATTTTAAGATGAATTATCTTGTACCTTAGCTTAGTACATTGATCGGCATTGTGAAATAAGGATTTTCATACATAATTCAATGTTAATTTATCTACAAATGAATGTCTTTGTTTGTTTGTAGAGGTATACTGTTTGTAAAGGTAAAGGTTAACGATATGTTAAATAATATTCAACAATTGCATGGGCTTTTTTGAAATATATTAATGTAAGAATGCATTATTTTCAAAGGCTTGTAATTCACTTTTTTAATATTTACTATGTAACAGGTACTCACAATACATTTTGTTTATTATGCCGATATTTCGACCCAGTTGCATGGATCGTTAAATTATATATTAAATATTAAAATGTATCAATTCTGCGATAATAACAGCTGGTAATTTACGTTTAAAATACATGTGATTTAGTTATTTTTTATACATATTTGGTTGGTTATGTTTGGAACAAAAATCTATTTAATACAGAAATTTCGGTTTGTTATATGTGATTTATTTCTTAGTAATTATTTTGATGTAGGTACATATTTAGTTTATATTTGTATGAGATTTAACATTGGGAATTATTTTGTCATGAAGTTAATTTGAAATATAAAGGTAAAAAATTAATGTTATTGAATATAGCCACATAATATAATTAATATACAGAACTTAAAGAAGTAAAGTGGGTTTATAATACCTATAGATACATATATTATGTACTTTATTTCATGTCAATTGCCCTTCCCCCTTCCTGTAATGTACTAATTATACCTACTATATAATTATTATATTTTTCCCTGTGAGAATATTCAATATCGATAATAATTAACTAAGCATTCATTTCTTTTAAGTACGTATCAACTATATAAGATATACATAGGTCACTACTACAGCTGGCGAAATATTATCGATGTCATTATTTTTCATCTTCGGAACCACTTTCAGTATTTTTTGCCGATCCTTACAGTTTCGTTAAATAAAGTGTAGTGTGTGTTGTGTTAGTGTGACTTTCTTGGAAAATTAGGTAAATAAGCGTCAAGCGTAGGTAGACGTAGGTAAACATTAAAACGAATTCGATCATGATTTGCTTACTTCATTGGCGAGGGATGCCGTGCTCATAACCATTAATCACATTTTTGCATGAGTAATACGCCATTGGTATAAAAAACTTAATGCATTTTAAATTCAAGATTTAAAGTGCGCTAAATTAAGGAATCTGATCAAAGCCAACAGCAATTATTTCCATGAATTGTCTTTTAGGAGCCGACGCACAGACATGTCCGTGAAAGTACATATGTAGGATAGATGTTTCTTACTTTGATGTAAAAACGACTTTTAGATAGAAAATTGGACTCTATTTACTCAGTTTATGACCTGGGTTAACAAATAAGATACCTATGTATTCTTTACCTACCGTGTTAAACGATTCAAGTAAGCGTTATCGCGTAAAAGTACAGTATGATATAATCCTTATCTCTGATACTTTTGGGTTAGTAGGTAGCTATTGTGGCCAACCCAATTACTAAAACTTTGCAAACGACCAGAAGCCCTTCGCCATACCTTAATGACTGCAATCCCGCAAGATTGCAACTACTAAATACAATAACTAGAATTTTGTCCTTATCGCTCTCTGATGATCCATCTATTATAGAAAAATAAGGTAGGTACCTAACGATAAAATTAAAAAAGTACCACTATAATGTTGCAAAAACATTCGATAAGAAATTTGGCATTAGGTATAAGAACAAATATGGTAGATAGTGGAGTTAGTAGGTAGTAGGTAGAATTATCTTAATATGACTATTGATTTTTTTCTTGAATGACTAATGACTCTACATAATGTTTAAGCATATTATGATGATTTGAACATATCAGAGGCAGCAAACATCAAACAATCCACACAGTGTAAAGGATCCAAGGAGTCGCCTACAGGCATCTGTAACTGATCCCAAATAGGACGAGGGGTCGGCCATAAGGTCGATTACACAGGCCTCATTTGAGGTCAATGACACATTCGTTGCTGCCTGAGGACAAAGTTGGAACCCCTCATAATTGTTTCTGACTTATTACACCCTTCAAAGCCGAACGTTACGTTACAAACGTTACATAAATCGGAAATCTCTATTATGGGACAGAAATTGTCAAAAAAGTGTAGCGCTGGTGCTTTTGTTAACCAATATGATTTTCAGCTTTTAATAATTTTCTATACCAGTGCTTAATTGCAGAACTTTTGTTACTTTATTTTATTTATAGTAATTCCATCACCATAGTGTAATCGAATGAGTCAGGAGACGCGTATGTAGTACCAGAGTTTGAAATACTGCTGAAAGTTTGATGACAAGTCGATAGCCAGCATGGCTTATATAAGCAAAGGTTGAGGTGCTGAGAGTAAGCACAGGCTACGGTCAGTAGCGCTCTGCGTCGCTGACGGTGCGAGCGTGCGGACCGAAACGCCGCCGAACACGCCGCCCCCTGCTAACGTAAAAATCTAAGTGGTAAAATAAACTTGCATTTTATATCCAAACTCCAAATGCTCTGAAAAATATTTGTAAACAACTCAGTGACGATCTTTTTTGTAAGTTAAACGATTGCGCGCGAATGTCTCGTTTGCAATCTATGTTTAGTACGAAGTTTCATCGGGTTTTAAATTTTTCCCGGCAATTATTTGAGTAACAATTAGTAAAATAATTATAGGAAATGATATATGATATTTTTATTTATTTTCTTTTGTCAATTTAAATTGTGTTCGAGGGAAATGAATCATTTGATTTGATAGATTTGGTTAACGTTATTACTTTTTCAGTTTCGTTGGTAGGTATCTATATAGTACAAGGTATTGTTGCTATCCACACGGATACTAGGTATTATTCTATTTATGCGACACATTTTACAATACTTTAAACCAATAGTATAATTCAATCCTTGTGATATAGTAGTAGCCGGCAAATAAATTCACGACACTGTCTTGCGTTCCTATTTTAGACCGGTATGCTGATAACATCTGATAAAGTACTGACAGTAAATTTTATTAGTAGGTGCTAGGAAAACTACATATGGGCAGTAGTGTCACTCCAGAATTAAGGTAGTAATAAATGGTAATGTATAACAATGATCATATATAGTTTGCTGTAGAATAAATACGAAAATTTGTGCAATAGTTAATGCAACGTAATCATTTTACCGTATTTTCTAAAATCATGTACCTATTGTTTATTTCAACTATATCAAAAATATTTTTCATTTATTAATTTGTATATTCATGACTATAATTACCTTTTTAAAATATAAGAATTTGTTTTAAGAGCATCTTAAAGTGAAACCAGACTTTAAAACTCTTAAAACTTTTTTAAACATCAGAGATTAAGGGTTTACGTTACTAAAAGAAGTAGAAAACTGTAACAAGTATACTATTTATATTTCTTATTTTTTAAGCTACAAGGCATCTAAAGCTTACGTGTAGGTGATTCGTAGCACCGTCTACGCGGCTACGACAATCGTAGCACACGTTTGTACATAAAAACTGGAAGTAAAATTTCATCTCCAGTAGGCCACTTTTACTAGGCCTTTGTCTGGTTTTATGGGTCATCAGAGGACCGTATGAGAAGGCGTAATAACACTAAAGATTCTACGTGACTGAGCGGATATTAAATTAAATAGAAATTATAGAGTTTTATGCTTGATTGAAGTAACTTCGAAGATAAGTTTAGTTTATAGATAACACGCGGCTATTTGATTTTTTTTTTCAGATATTCAACGATTGCAGATGTTTTGAATGTACCTATAGGAAATCTACCTTAAGTTGACCAAGATGCGTTGCTCGCTTATCCCTATGGACAAATACGTATATCACACCCCATGTATTTACATAGGCACATTAGGCTTATTTAATACTTTACTTTTGAGTAGGAATAATAATTTATTTTATTTATTATTCGTGTTTTATACAATCATGGTAGTATATCTGTCGATATTATTATTATTATTCAATATATAGTATTATATGTCAATGTTCCCGTTGTACCTAACTGCAGAGCATCTCTAGATATCAGAAATTAACTTCCAAACTTGTATAAACTTCTACTTTCCAAACATTCTAAATAGTACATACGAGAATATTGTAGTTGGATATTTTATATCACAAAACGCATGTCCACGGCATCCGTCGGTTGGAAGTAGTGTTGTTATTGTGCTGTACAAGGGACGCGTACGTGTGTTAGATACGCAAATGGGACATGTTCGAAATGTAAAGTACGGTGGATGTATCGATTGCGATGGAGAGACGTGCTGAAGACCCCAGACCAAGAGCTGTCGCGCCACAAGAACAAGGTGAGTCCGATTCAATTATTCAAACACAAGGCGGCTTATTGCTGATTGTTATTAAATTCTACCTCCGATATTACGGAGACTACAATATTTTTGAATCGATTGAATTACGTTACGAGTATTTGTCATGACTATTACGGTCTACCATGGTTACATATTAGTTTCTGTTAGTATTCTGTGCCGCCAAATGCTGTGTATATGACAAATATGGTATATACATTTACAATTACTGGATGTGGCAAACCACGCCTTTCAAACAAGGAGTTTTGGCTGATCCATGCCTAAGGGACTCAAAGTCTAACCAATGTCCCAACCTTCAACGGGGCGGCAAAGTTTCAAAAATACGACTACATTCTGTGGAACCCTACTTTTGGTTGGACTAGACAAACCACACAGTTGCTTTAAGCAAAAATAGGTAAATCTGGCGATGATTTCATTTAGGTTAAACTATTGATAATGATGATTAAAAATATTACAATGTTAAATACTGTAGTAATATTCCATTGTATCATAATGGAATACTCATAAATGTAAAATACGATGAAACACATTCAAACAACAGATTTTACCACAGAGATTCTGCGTGTGTCTTACAATATATTTTCCCATTCTACAGCGAGGCGTTTCTAATTAATTACAGTGCCTCTTGAGCCTTTTAACTTAAATAACACTTGCGTCCACGATTTAGCCGTAAATTGTTGCAAAAGATTTTGATTACAAATAGTTTGGTACAACTGTAACGTACCAGCATAGCAATATTTTAGGCAGACAGACACGAGATAAAGGTCATATCCTTTATTTATATCGTATATGCTAAAGAAGAAAGTATAATTTATTATTAAATTATTTTTGCTACGTATCAGAGCTGTGAGGACTACATTTTTTATAACTGAATCGATTAAAGTAAGGATTACCGAGATCAAAAACTTAAGTAAATCTTAGGTTGAAAAAACGGTATACAAGTAAAGGTCGCTCAGTTTATAGCATTTAAAATGTGTTTAAAAGACGTGTTATTGCTATTGGATATTTAAACATAACTGAAAAATTGCTCTCCCGCGAGGGAGCCCTCATGAGCGTGGAACGCGCGCTTATGCTTTTTCAAAAATTAAAGTAGCCTATGTTACGTCTTAGACCATTAGCTAACTTTCAGGGAAATCCCCGTCAAAATCTGTTACTACTTCAGTCAATCAGACAGACAGACAGATAGACAAAAAATTAGTTGCATTTTGGTTGTAGGTATTGTGTAATTTTTCATATGCACTGAGTAAAACAGTTGTTATTTAGAAATCACAAACAGACACTTAAATTTTATTTATTAGGATAGATTAATGAAGACACTGCATATTATGAGTTGCAGTTGCAGTAGCTCTCAGTAGTGGACACAGATCTAGGTTCCGGTGTTCCGTTATCCGTTATCCTTAAATTATATAACTTACATCGTATATAACATGTGCAATATATGTTGCACATGTTATATATGTTGGCTATTTTAAGGAAATAAAAATAAAAAGAAATAAAAATAATATTATCATAAAATATTGTGTCACATTTACTCAACTCTAATGCCTATTACAAAGGATTTTGGAATGTTCTGAGACATCACGTGATAACTGCTACAATACAACTGAAATCTATTATTCCGAAGGTCGTTGCAAACGACATAATCTCACACTTAGAGACAAGGACCTTTATTAGGTTGGGCCTTTATCGGCTCGTCATGATCAAAAGCAATCCTTTGAATGACTTACGTATAAGAGTCGATTGATTGGCAGAAAATCCTTCCTTCGTCGGTTGAAAAGGTTTTAAACATTTTAACAATGGATTACAAAGGCATATAACAAATAAAATCACGTTTTAAACTGAAGTTGAACACTCGGAAAATCTATAAATCTGAATGTGTCCAATGTCCGTATGTTGGTAGATGATTTATCGATATTCATATTGGAATTCTAATGTTTCCCGTGTTACCTAATTTTTAATGAAATGATTGTCAGTATTTTTTGAGATGCAAATTAATTTCTATATTATAAAAAAGACATTCTAAAACTAATTTAGTACACAAATTATAGAAAACCAAACGATATTTAGTATATAAATTAATTCACCGCAGATACATTTGTACAGATTTGTAAGGTCCCTCTCTATTGTGAACGGACATGAGCCCCTGAATCCGTTAGAAGCTTCATGTCCATTCGCAATAACAACGCAAGCAACACGCAAGAGGAATACCATGCAGTGTTTTTATGGTTTGTTTACATTCAAATAGCCCAACCGTATTTTAGGCTAAATAATTGTAATTGTTTTTAATTTTATAGTGATTTTTAATAATTATTCAAAACTAAGGCCTCCTGGGTATAAACGCATCCAGATAATTTCTTACTTTTTTTACTACTAAAAATGCGCTATTTTATATCAAATTTCGACTAGATTAGCATGTAGCAAATTTTCTAGAGGTAATACTGTTCATCAAATACAGCTTTTATGTTCTCGAACTTCTATCGCCATATGAGGTAGGTACTGGAGTACAGAAACCATTATGAGCTAAGCATATATTGTATGAGAATCTACTAATATAAATATCATAAAAATGAATAGTCACACTGAGATATACCTAACTACCTTTATACAAAGTTTCAGTTTAATAATGGTATAATTAAGACACAATATTACTTTACATGCAAGATCTCTTGTTTAATATTAAAATTTTATTGGAAACCACATTGTTAGCACTAATGTTAGATGTAATTTCACTCATGCTTAGGCAAAGTAAGTACCTATATGTCGTTATTTTAACCATAACAATGAAAATTTTGCTGTAAAACCGTTAAACTTTAATAATTGAGATATGTTTAGTATTCAAACGTCCTTTGTTAGTAGTGTTAGTGTATATACCTACTTATTATTTTCCTGGACAATAGAAATGAATTTGTATATCAATCCAAGCAAAGCTAAAAAAATATTTTTGCCACTGATACACAGCCGGTATGTTACCGCGACTGTTAGATACTGTCTGTGTGGGTAGACAAACGACAAAATGGCATGACATAAACAATATAATATTACTAAGTAGGCACCTTTATTTGTAACAATGATAACCCACTATTTTCATTTATTTTGGAAGAAAATACGGAAAATATCGCATGAAACAAAGATAAAAATATGACACGTGTAACCCACAAACTCTGTCAAGTAGAGCAGTGAGTTATGGTCCGTTATCCCTCTTGAACTTGAGCGTGAAGCAGTGATAGTTTAGTGGTATGAACTCTCTTTACATTTGGGTTCGAAATAATTCCGTGTGCGCGTTAGGAATTAACATTAATCTCTGAAAGAAAACCGATCGCTCCAAGAATTTTCGAACCCCTAACCCTGCTATTTTTTATAAAAGATATGTGACAGGTATGTGATATTTACTTTAATTAAGGAGTGTGCTACAATTAATAATAGATGCAAAATATAGTATTTAGAAAATAAAAAAGCTGAATAATCAAAAATATCAATGATGAAACGGAAGCTCGTTTTAATTTTCTCCGTATTGGTAAAGTACCAATAACTATCAAAATTTTAAATGTTACTTAGAATAATCCCGATTGCAGTAATGAAACTTTTGTTATTTCGAATATTGGAAAATATTTAGGTTCATTACTATCTTTTGCGTACGCATTGTTCAATAATAATACCTACTATTCCCAGATGCCTACTGGTGAAAGACCACTTTCTGTAATGCTTAGGTGTATACAGATTAACTAAAATATAGTTTAATATATAAATTCTATATCTACAGTTTTAGTGACAAGTTCAGTTAGGTTAGAAGTTAGTTAGGAATAGGTAGTGAAAGTGGATAAAAGTATACGTATTAGGTACTTATGTATTAGGTAAACTGTCATTGCCTCAGTAACTAAAATAATCCACACGGTCTTATATCAGCCATTGGGACAGTTTTATTTTACTCACTATTCACTAAATCGTGTCATCATTTTATAGGTACACCTATTTTAATTCCAACGCATAAAGAGGGGTGTTATAAGTTTGATGTGTGTATCTGTGGCTCTATGTATCTGTCTGTGGCAAATTTTTGATAACTACTGTAACTAGTTGTGTTCTTGTAGTATCCAACTGACACTGCTACTACTAGTACTATTATTAATGTTAATTTGCTATAAACTTAGTGATTCCCCAAGACAATGACGCTTAGATTAAAATATTACTATTGTTGTGACAAATATTCGGCCCAAGCACATTTATTTGGCGGGGGTTTTTTATATTATTAATTTAATTTTTATATTTATGTAAGTATGTATTAACAGACATAAGTTATACAACATGTGAGTTATTATATAATTGTAGTACCTACAATACCTACATGGAGTACATTTTGCGTTGTTTCACTATATAATATTACTTTACACTCTCAAGATTGAACGATAAAATTGCCACTGCGTTTCCGAGTAATTTTACAAGAGAGCTATTAGAACGTTTTATAGCGGAAGCTATTTTCAATACTTTCCTTTTCTTTTTGTAAAACACGCTCGGTCGTCATCTATGGCACACTATTTAAATGCCTGGTTTTACATAATGGTGATTGTAATGACCAGCAGGTATTTTATATTTCTATTAAATTTACAGTACATTAATAATTTTCGTACTATTGGCATCATAATTGCATTAAGAATTCCCATGCTATAGCTACAATGAAGACTACAAGAATACAAAAACGAATACACAAACAAAACATTCAAAAATTTATTCCAAGTTCATCATAAATCAAAAGATAAATTAATTCCATGACTAGACTTGGCGAGAATCAAACTAGATTTATTTTGCATAGCAGACTAGTATGGTGACCGTTACGCTATGCCAGTACATAGTAATGAAAAAGCAAGTTGTAGATGACTTGATTTAATTTTCCATTTGATGAGTACAAAAGTGCTTTTGAAAGAGAAAAATTGAAAATGGAATAATTGTCACTGGAAAATTTCGCATGCAACAAGCATTCGCAATGGGAATATTGACTGATACTAGTGGATATACAGATAGATCTGGATTACAGCTCAGCTCAACAGATATACTCGGATTGAGGTCGTTCGATATCCATAGGCGACTTTTTTGCAGGTCTGTTTAATGCTTGTAGGTGAATAGAGATTCTTTTGACTAACCACAAATTAATACAATAAGCATCACCCAGTAATTTTCATAAAATGCCTGTATCACTACATAGTATAAAACAAAGTCGCTCTGTCCATATATCCCTATGTATGCTTAAATCTTTAAACCTACCTACGCAAGGGATTTTGATACGGTTTTTTTAATAGATAGAGTAATTGAAAAGGAAGGTTTATATGTAAATGCGTAAGAAGCCGCGGGCAAAAGGTAATCTTAATACTAAAAGCTTATTAGAGTATAATGCATTTGTTTAAATATGTTTTTAAAATGAATAAAGTTTTACGAACGTGACTTACGTTTATGTTAAAATGTTCAAAATTCCCTAAAGCTTTGAGCCACGACGGTACTGTTTACTTGTCTACAATTTACTAACGTAATTCGAAAACTGCATCATCACTGAAAAGCTCAGCAATATTTGCGCAGTTTAATTGAAATTCACTGTTTATTCGATTCAAACGAATACAGCTGAATTTGAATCAGAATTTAATTGGTATTTCGTACATTCCAGCCCGATCAGATGTGCTTAAGGGCTTAAGCGTGGACAACGATTCCCAATAAGATAACAATATCCATTGAAGTACAATGAATATGATAAAATTAAGCCCTCGTGTGCAAACGTGCGTTACACGGATAAATTTGCATTTAAAGTGAGGTAATTTGGGTCAGAGTACAAAGCGTGGTGTTTATACGCTTCGTCCTGGGATCCTACAGCGTCATTTTTCATGTCGCTATTGCATAATTTACAATAATCGTGTAATTATACCGCATTAGTATGCAATATGACGATGTACGAATGTATCTACATAGTTACCTAATATTCGTGTATAATGAAATATCTAGTGGCGCAATATTATCCGCAGAACTGCGGTCAACAAAGATCAGGATTTTAGTCAAGATAATAATTATTACAAGAAAATATTATTGAATCCTTTATAATATGATAATACATGTTTATAAACAAAGTTAACTATATACTATAATCTAGAATCAACATAATGATATAGACTATATTAATTACATATTTTCAAGGTGATAGAACTCTATGTGGTTCGACTTCGGCACCACCACCACACCCATTTCTGCCTTATAACAACAGTGTTAAGCACTGCTGTGTTCTCATCTTAATCTGATCATATCTGAGGTTGATAGATTGATGTCCATGGGCGGAAGTAGTCACATACCATCAGATCGACATTTTATCGTAATGGGGATTCAGCAAAATTTTAAATAACCTCTCATAGGTGCACACGGGCGGAATCGTGCGGAGACTGGAAACTAGTAAGGCTTAACTTGCATACATATAATAATGAGACTATCCAAGTTGTATTCCGGCGTAACCGATGCATAAAGCTTGCTGTACACTGAGATATTCTGTATTTTGGTTACCTAGGCAAACAATAAGATTAAGAAGAAAATGGACAAAGGTTTACGTTAACTTGCTACAATGTCAAATCTGGAAATCTCTGCATTTCTTATCAATACAAAACATAGATTATTACATGGAAGAAGTTCTCAAGCTGTGAAGAGGAAGCTAGTACTGCTTATTAAATATTCCTTCCTCAATATGTAGGAAATGGATTTGTAGCGTGAACCTATTCACGGATAATAAATTGAAAATATTGCTTTCTTCGTTTCCATAATAAAATTCTATACGTCATTGTCATTTTAAACCAGCGGAAATGGTATTCTAGTATAAGTAATACATATCCTTGTATTACTATCATAAAATGGTTGCTATACGACGAAAACGAAACATAAAGTATTATAGCAAATAATTATGACTATAATTTTTATGGTTTTAATATTTCAGTAGAATTTTATTTCGGTTTGCAGAATTATTTGTCGGTATATTGTTTATTATCAATTAACTTCAGAGGGCTTAAGAGATCGACGTCCAAATAAGTATTAATTGTTTATTGTGCTGGTATTTACATTTATTTTCATTAAAACTAAGTGTAAAATATACTCTAGGTGTTCAATTATCGTAATCGTAACTATTGGGTAATTAGAAATTATAACTGGTGAATTTAACAATAAAGCGCGTAAAATTATGTATAATGATATCTATTTCAATTAATATATTTATGCTAATTTTAGTTTGTTCAAGTTACATTTCCATTTTATTTTTGTTTTATATTTATTCTATGTTTCTATTTATGCTAACTACTTATTCATTCTTGTTTCCTGTACTTAAGACAGAATGTATCAGTAAAAGTCGAGATAAATAAAAGTGAAATAATCGTAAACACGCACGTCGGATGATAGACACGATAGGGCGGCGGATGTAAGGCGGGCGGCACCGGAAGACCTTGTCCGGGCGTATGAGAAATACACAATACATTGTCATTATCTACAGGATAGTCTAGCTCGGTCATACATGTTTATACTTGTTCAAGATACATTTCCATTTTATTTTTGTTTCATATATGTTTTTTTTATTTATCACTAAGTACTTATTTATTGTTGTTTCCTTTATTTAAGACAAAATGTATAAGTTAAAGTCGTGTATGTTTTTATTCGTTTTTTAGTTTTTAGTTTATTAAGAAGGTATTTATTTGTACTTTTTTTTAATATTGATGTGTGTATAACCATAAAAATGTTATAATTGGTAATCCAAATACATTTTAATCGCAAAACGATGAATTAACAAAAAGGTAACAAACAATTAGTTAATCCTCTACTTTGATACTTTCCTTCACTAAATTAATAAAGTTTAATTTTTAATAATGTCTACGGATATTACGAGAGTTAATAAAAATATATTATAACTACTTAAATAGTCTTTTCTCTTTACTAAAATTTATCATCGGCTTAAGTTCGTAAAGCGATTATAACTCATTATGAAAGAATCCATCAAAATCCTCCTATAGTACACGAGAACAAAGGGTTGGCTGTATTTCACGATGTTTTATTCACGTAAAGTATGAAAATTTTAATGACTCATATCTCCCACGTTTTATGTAAGAGGGATTGGTCACATTGATGCTGGAGAATAAATCTTTTAATACATTTTTCTCGTTATCTTTAAATAATATATGAGAATCATAAATTGATTGAAATTGAAATATGAATCAGTATCAGGAAATATTTTATTAGAATAATAAGATTTTAATAGAGAATTAATGATTGCGTATTTCGTATTGGTTTGTAAGTTATATAGTTTTTAATTAAATTAGTATTAAGTAGCTTGTATTGCAAGCTATACATTACTATTTGATCTGTCCGAATATTTCGTAGTCGTTTAGACTTTAGATAATTGAAATACTTACTTTAAATATAGGTCTACTATACTGTAGGAAAGAGTGTAGGTACTGAGCGTACTGAACCAGATATTATAACCTATTATAGGTATAATAAAACTTCATTTAGAAAAAAATATAGAGATTTTAGCTGAAAAGTATTCCTAAAACGCCTTGACGTGATATATTATGTACTCTGAGACAGTTTCAGTTAGCGCTGGTCATGCTCATTCATCAAGACGAGCCTACTTTGAAATAGGATGGAACATTTTCTAGTTTTAAAAGCTTGAGTAGATGGAAAACTTAGCCAATATTTTGCGATTTTATGATTTTTTTATTTAGGTTTGGTTTGTTACCTACCTAAGGTCCACCTTAGACGAATTACTGTCCTTGGATACCATACTGGACTAAGATAAAATAGAGCATGTTAGTCTTTCCACCTTATATATTTTATGACAGAAATAAGTGCTTCTACAATACCTGCAGTCGAACCACGAAGATTTCTTTGATACATTTAAAAATCATCAAAAATTAATGTTAGCTTTCAATGGTTATCGCTCCAGTCTAAGGCTCCTTATAAATCACCGTAGGTAATAAGGGTATTATTATCCATAGATGTAGGATTCTAAAAAGATCAACAACGTCAAACAAAACGTGTTGCCAAAATTGATTGTAATAGTGTATACTTTCACATTTGGATTTAGTAAAATTAATTATGAAATAAATAAATTATAAAGTGTTTTTAATA
>DWPV01003812.1:0-14582 GCA_018251915.1 Urbanus proteus proteus
ACAGGTTTAGCGATAACTTATTGTTGAAAATATATTATTTAACATAGTCCCCACTAACCAATCGTCTATTCTATAGTTTTGTATGGTACCTTTAGCTTGGCTATACAATGAATAATGGAAAAATAATAGTTACGGCGATTGAATCATCGTTCTAACCTAACCTAACATAAAAGCTGTGATCTATCGATAAAAAAATTTCCTGATAACCAAACTCGAAAAAATACATTACAAATGTAACTTAAAGTTATAGGTATCTTTACTTCAGAGATCCAAAGTCGAGAAAAACCTATTTAAATAAATAATATTGATTTGTATGTTTGTGATTTCAAAATAACAACTTTTTACTTAATGCATGTGAAAGTAGCCACGATACCTATGACAAAAATGATTTTTTTCTGTCTATCTGTTTGCTGATGTAATTTTCTAAACGGCTGGACCGATTTTGAGGGGGCTTTTACTGGAAGATAGCTGAAGGTCTAAGGCGTAACATAGGCTACTTTAATTTTTGAAAAAAGCACGGGCGCGCGCGGTTGGTCGTGTTTCCAGCTATTTTTTTAATGTATTGCTTTTTATTTATTAAACGTGGGTGAAACCCTAGCGGTTACCCATCCCATCATCTAGTATTTAATAAAGTAAAGCAGTGGAACTACAGAGCTACCTTTAAATTATTACTATTACACTGAGACGGCAACAGTGTAATAATATATTTGCATTCAAAACATCTGTTCTCCAAAAGCATAACGAGGTTGCAGATTTTAAAACGGATGGCGCGGTTGAATTAATATCACATTAGCATATTTTAGCTCAAAATGTCCACGGAAACGTTATGTCAGGTGTTTAGGCATCCTATCCTAAATGTCTTCGCCATTGCGTGATTATAATCTAGTCACCGGAGTCATAAATATTAAACAAGATTCCTAAGTCGCTAATTCTTCCTTGTACCAATAATTATAAGTATAGACTATAGTCTATACTAGTATACTAAATATATAAGTGCTGCGTAATTCTAAATAAATGTTCTTTTATTCTTATTTTTAATACTTAAATCTTAATTCTAAAACAAACATAAAGAAAGGAATAGTAGAAAATGTTCCTGCACTCCAGTTGATTTAAATAAAACTGCTTTGCTCTGTTCATTTTAAGTAGGTAACTTATTTATTTTATGTAGGGATGGCCATTTTTCTGAATAGAATTCTTAATCTATCCTGCTATAACATAGAAAACTTAAATTGAGTTCTTAAAAAAATTATTTAACGCAAAAAACGTTTTTAGACGTAACATTATTTCTCTTTACATAATATATTTAATCATCTATTATTCAGACAAGTATAATACAGTATTAGGTATATGACTATTACAATGACAGATCATATGAAATCTCACCATAAAATTGGCGGAGCATCGAGAAGTTCAACTTGTTAATGGCCACTGCAGTCGATATTCGTCTGGTATTTTTAGGAATTCATTAATATGTCATCGAAACAAGCGGCTGGTGCCACGCTGAAATATTGCTAAACCAAAATAGTCCTAATTAATTAGACGGCACATCTCGATTCATCCCTAGGACTCGTCGTCATTAATTAACACGAACGACCCATTACAAGTCTTCATGTTATACATTTTACTATTTTTAACTTACTTAAATACAGAACTACATTGGATATGTACCTATGTATGTATGTATGTTATATTTTTGGAACTGCACTATTTTCATACATGATAGTCTATTAGGGCTTCGTATGTTTGTATGCATGTATGTTTGACTTTTATTTACCTTGCTGTGTATGGATATTTGTCTTAAATTAACTTTGTGTCTAAAATTTCACTATTTAGGATTGTTGTGACGTCTCGTATATCTAATAACTTTGTTGTTTTATCGTTCCTTTCTAGGTACTATTTCGAATGATATTCGACTAATTAATGTTACAAACCCTTACAACGAGTTTAAATTGGTGCAGTATTTGTAAGTTTCTGGATACGTCCAGATTATTCATTTCTTCACATACTTAATCATCACCGTGAAGTTATTTAAACAATTATTTGCTCCGCGCTAACCAACTACGTTGCTTTAAGATACATTATCTGGATACCTAGATACATTACCCTTAATTGCATTGCAAATGCAGTCCTTACCACGCATTGTATAACTCGTTATTTAAATACCACTTTTATGCACAATTTAATTGCAAGGTGTGGGAAATAAACCCGTCATTACCATGGATAATATGGAGGTGGAAATTCTAAAGACTTGCATACAAATATAGAGGTCATAAAATCCTGCTTTGTATTATAAAAAGTCATAACTCTTATGAACTATTGTTTTAGTGAAAAATTCGCTAATGCAAGCGAATGAAAAGATTTTTATGAAGTCGCTTTCCATTTTGAACTAGCGCAGGAACAAAGGGATCCGCGCTTCTGAATCTGAGTGTCTTGGCACGTGTACTATTTGCTAGATCTTTAGATATTAAACAATTTTTATTATTTGTCTCTCCCACATGAATCTCACAGATATTTTTTCATCATCAACATGCAACCATCCTGTGATAAGTAGTCATGGATATCAGTCACATCAGCATAGCTCTGAAGCTCTGACGCATTGTTACCTCTAGGGCAAAGTTAAAACCACTACCTTCGATAACTCCCTTTCATTCTTTTATCTGTAAAAAAAAAACAATTAATTATACTCGCTGTAAAAGTATTTTTAATGCTAAATTAGAATAAGTTGACCTGCATATTATAATTACTTAGTAATTTTAGGGTTTTTTGATATTATGCTGGAAAGTATTTTAAAGAAAAAATGATAGCATGTCCTAAACCTTGTTAAGGCGTTCCTCCACTTGAAGCTAACAAGCTGTATTTTGAAGATTTTAATCTATTTAAGTTTAAATTCAGAAAGAGCGTGCAAAAAAGGGCTTAATGAAGTCTTAAAAAAGAAAACTTCGTCTTATCTCTTGGTAAAAAATCTTGTTCAAGAAAATGTTTTAGTTAAGAGGAATTTAGTCATTAATTGGGTCATATTTTCCAGAACTTCATTAATGGTATAGTTAGGAGAGATAGTTACAGCATAAAACATTAGATAAAAGATATTGCCACACTTTCATCTAATCTAATTTTAAATCCTTTGATTATATACTCTCTACTATTTGAGTATATAATCAAAGTTTAAATAATTTGAGTTATATGTTACTTTGCTGAGACGTGCCGAGCGCGCAAGGTGTTGTGTAAGTGAATCTTTTTTGCTCTTAGGTATACTTGTACTTGATGGAAAGCAACATCAGAGTATGCACAATAGTCGCCAATTCATTGAAGGAGACGCGCCTTTCTCGGAGATAACACCTTGAGCTGACAATTGTGTGGAAAATGACTCTAAACGTTTGTTGAATTTAGACCAGCAGGGTCAAAATATGTCAGCGTTTTGTTTTGTACGGCATGTGTCTGAAATGTAGTTACTTAAATTTAAAAAAATGTTTACAAAATGCAAATACATATATCTAACAAAAATCTATGCACAGAATTGTAAAATTCAAATCATTAATAAACACGAACATTTTACCAAGAGTAACGTCGTAAAAGAATTCGACGTTTAGTCCCAATTTACATTAAATACACGTCTGACTTAAAAGCCCGTTAAATTGGCCTAAACGTTTTTGGACCCGGCTGAGTACACGAATGCTTGGCCGATTTTAAAAGAGGGGCTTCCTTGGCCTGACAAATTTGGCAAGGATTTTGCCAAACTTTTCGATAGTAAAACCCAGGTAGGAAATGTTTAGGTAGACTTGTAAATGGGAATAGTTTATTTGAAATATGTATGAAACTGTAATTATTAAGATTCGCAATCACTACAGATACTAATATAGAAATATGAAATCATACAACATAGGTGCTTATTTTATTCTGTCCATGTATGAAACGTAAAGAAGTATTAAAAGCAGAGCCGGCGAATAGTAAAAAGTTGTAATACAAAATCATAAATTATTTCAGACTTGAACAACCATTAAATGGCAATCGTTACATGGATTGGTCCATAGAAAAGAGAATGAAAGGGAATTGGCATAGGAGCCGATTAGTATGAAAACCGCTGTTGCCAAACAAACACAAAGAAATCAATACCTAATCGTATTCTTACTACTAAGTATCCTGCATTTTTATTAGTTCTCTGTTATCAACAATGAATGAGGCACGTATAGGACGTTTTACAAAAAATTCACAACCCGCAAAACAAAATTTAGGTAACTACGTGTCTCAATGACTGACAAACACTGACGTTAAGTATGCTAAGCTGATCATACTGGTAGCCGCCTCAATTTGCCCACGTGCCCTTCCTGTTGTCTCTTTCTTTCAAGGATTGCTACAACAATATTGTTACGACAGAAGCTCATTATCGACTACCATCTGACAGCATTAATGGCGGTAAACCTGCGCCACAGATAAAAAAATACAAGATGGTAATGTCTTTCAACGACGCCTGCACAAGATGCGGAAATAACTACAAAAACTGAGCACCTGGCTCGCTTATTGACAAGTACACAAAAAAGGACAACTTAACAAAAAATAAGGGAGCCGTTGAAGAATGGAACTCGAACGGGAAAGTTTTTGCCCAAAGTATTACGAAAACAAACAACTTCGCAGGATATCAGCCCCAAAACGAATTCTATTATATAACATTTCTAAACGTAGTTATGTTTTTTTTCCATTTATTTTCTAAGAATATTTTCCAAAGAATGTTGATAGATTTTTTGAATAATTAGGCAGAGTAGGTATATTCACTGTTATGCATATTTTTTTATTTTTTTAGCCTCTTGAAGTCGATTAAGCGTTATAATTTAACTAATCTTGCATTTTACTATGTTTAAAAATTCTATCGAGAATATTTAATAAATACGGAATTTGAATTCCTAGCGAACCCATGTCAAATGCTTCAGAATAGTGAAATTTCTACAGACTTCGCAGAAGACATTTCGCTTCAAGAGTCTTTAGGAGCAGCGCATTTGAATAAGATAAAGCTTACGTCCTTGCACAACGTCAGAACAATGCAATACAATATGTACTACGGGCACTACGCTATTTTATATTTTGTTACAAGACTAGATCGTATTGGTACGAAATAAGAATATTGCGGTTCGTAATAAGTAGATGCTACTATATGAATTATCTATACAAATATATAACATTGAAGTATGATTTCAAAATAACATTTTTTTACTCAACGCATAATATATGAAAGTATACACCATACCTATAACGAAATTGCAATAAAAAAAATGTCTGTCTGTCTGTATGGCTGGTGATTTTCTAAACATCTGGACCGATTTTGACGGAACTTTCACTGGAAGATAGCTGAAGGTTTCAGGCGTAACATAGGCCTCTTTAATGATCGAAAAAAGCATTAGCACGCGCGCCGTGCGCATGCGGCTGTCGTCACGGGAGAGCGGGTTACCTATGTTTAGATATGAATTCCTTTTTACTTTTTTTAACGCGGGTGAAACCGCGGGGAGCTAGTAAGTATATAAATTACTGATCATGTCATGATTTTTGACATTTTTTTCGCAAGCTACGATGAATCACTTAAGCTAGTATTTAATACAAAATTAATTTAACATTAAATGTTTTATTATTCTGTGCATAGATTTTTGTTAAATACTTGCTTATTGCTGTAAGTATTATAAAATTCGATATGTAGTTTAAAAGTATTAATTTATACGTGCAAAATTTCGACAGTAAAACTGAAAGGAAATAAAAATCTCATGATTGAACAACAGTTAATATGATAAGATTAATGTATTACCTTTGTGACGAATTTGGCACAACTTATATTTTCTTAATGCAGGTGTCGATTTTATAAACAAAGGAAAGACTGATACAGTACTCGAATATTTTATGTCATCTCAAAACAAGGTGTCTTCCTTAAATCTTAAGCATAAATGACTTTAATACTCTTAATGCATATTATTATGTCGTTGTCTTAGCCCTTTAATGTTGTATAAAACGTGGCTAATGTGGAGATTTCAGCCATTAACCTTACCAAAATGTTGTCATAAACTCCTTGGCAACTGCGCTTTGCATAATGGCTCCTAATGCTTCTGAGTTTGGACGAACGCTCACAATAGCCTATTTTATGTTTGGCTGAAGATCTGGTTCTATCTAGTTATCTAGTTCGGGTCAAGTGAAGACTCGACTTAGTTGAAGTGTTTGGAGGGCCGAATTGCTCCTTATGTTTGGAGATCTCGTACTAAAATGTTATGCATGCCTAACAATGGTATGTTCAAGGTGTAATATTGGTTCCCGTGTGTATACAAAATATCGTAAAATCATTATTTCAGACGCGGACAATAAATTACGAAAACAGTATCATAAAGTCAAAAGCAAAAGTGAACAAGGGAAGTTTATACGTCCATATAGAATTTATTGAAAAATCTGCAATCAAATAAATTGCGCGTATGTGGATTACACATGTATTTACTTATTTATTTCCATCACGACCGGCCGCTGCAGGTCCGCTCGGAAATGCAAATGGAGGACATATTGAATGCCGCGAGTGACAAAATGGCGACCTGCAAACATAAAACGTTTTTCCTTCATTTAAAACATTGCCGCAGCCAATTGCGGCTGTATTCATTATTTACGAAAGCAGCAAATATTTATTTAAGACACTCGCTATAGAATATTTACAAGATAAACATTTGAAAGCGAAAGTAACTGAAAATTCGTCGACTTGAAAGTCGCGGAGAGATTTTGTCGTTCCTTTTCAGGTTAAATAAAATCTTGGGATTGGATCGCAATTTTAGAAATGAGTTCAGTGATTTTTTTCTATTTAATGGCTCAGAAATAAATGACTATCAAACAGCTGAAGCCATCTTGGAAATTAAATACTGTCTTTGAAGTGTGGTTTGAAAGAGGCTGTAGAATAAGTAGCTCTTATGCAATTTTGCTTTTAACAAATCTTTATGAGTGAGGTCGTAAAGATATTTAACATAAGGCTCGAATATTAAAATAATTAAAATCGTCAGATTGCAAACTAACAATTTATTACTTGTTCAGACGTCGATAAGCAGTAAAGATGGCTGCGTGGGTAGCTTGGAGTTCGTGACCTAGTTTGGGCAAAGTTTACCGTGATTCGTTCTATTGTCCATCTAGCGGTTCAATTTGTAAGAAATACACGGAAAAGATACATTAAGTGTTACAGTAAAAATATGGGGAAATAGGTCAACAGCATTCAATTGGTAGTCCACGAGAAAAGAACATGTGAAGTGTTATCGATTTGTGAACCCATTCTTTATTGCCTCTTTCGGATCTTAGTACATATTATCTTTCTTTTCTTTCTTTCTTTCTATTATAATATAGTCAGAATCGCTGTTTTATAAATGAACAAAAATATAAAAGGATTTTAAAGTAACAACAGAACTACATACACATATAGGTACATGCATAGAAATAGGTCGAGAAGTGGACACAACAACCTAGAAACTACTATGTAGGATGGAGCTGTCTCTTTATGGGAAAGAAAGTTTTACCACAATTGCTAAATGGCGAAAAATGTATCGCTATCTAAAAATGTGGTGATTTTCCGTATAAATGGAGTAATATCAGCATATCATAAAACACAGTCAATCTAATATTAACAGATACCGCACTCTGAAGACGTTGGCGTAATAAAAGACAAATAAACGGCGGAAGAAATTATAATAGATAACATGAAGGAGGACGATGCTGAGGTATAATTATGTTGACGTTGAAAACAATTTTTGCATTTGATAAAAGTTAAGAGTTTTTATGACGGACTAGCTGATCCTCGCGGTTTCACACGCGTCAAAAAGGTAAAAAGAACACATATCTAAACATAGGTAACACCCTGCTCTTCTGCGACAGCGGCCGCATGCACGTGGCGCGCGCGCTAGTTTTTCTAATATTAAAGAAGCCTATGTTCCAGTGAAAGTCCCATTAAAATCGATGCAGCTGTTTAGAAGATTACCTCAGCCAAAAAGACCGTCGATTTTTTAAATTTCATTTCCGTTATAGGTATCGTGTATACTTTCATATGTTCATATAAAAATATTTTGAAATCACAAACAGACCCTCCAATTTTATTTATTTGTATAGATTAATGTTTTTCTAGCTCCCATGACTGCGACCTATTCATGTTCCTTTGTTGGCCAGTAAAGAACCTAGAAGCATACTTGACACAGGACACTATGGAAGGTGCACAAAGACCCCTTCAAAATCAGTGACACGTTGGAAATTCCTTTAGGGCTACAAATTATTATAGACGATGGTGTCTATTTTCTAGGTAACAAAGTTATAGGCCCAACTTTAACTGAAAAGAAAAAATATTTATTCTTCTCCAAAGCGATTATTGCATTTAGGGGCAAAGAACCTTAGGACTTTAAAAACTCTAGGAAGGTTTAAATCTCTTAAGTACATTATATATTAAGAAATAATAAATTACATGATTAATTACTACAGTTTAAAAATAAAGAGAAATAAAGTAGAAATAGGAACGTGAAATCACTTAACATCCTTGGAAAGTCCTCGATTTCGTAATAAATAGAAAGCGTACGAAATAAAGGAGCATTGTTAATTCGCTGGCGATCCGGAGTGCAATTAACAAGGTGCAGAGAAAGTTGCGCATTGCTACCTGAGATCCAGCACAGAATCTGATTAAGAATCTAGGTAGTTTATATACGAGTACTCGTATAAAGGATATTGAAGTGTCTGTGTATAAAAATACTGCCATTTTCTAAGCTCATGTACTGCTTTAAAAATAAAATTTACTACCTATCTTACAATTCGATGGCTTCCAAGTAAACTATCGTATGTCTAAATTGTCAATTTTACTGGAGAGCAGTTTAAAGATATTTTTAAATTATTAATAAATTGTTTTTACCTATCGTATGTGACTTTTTAGACATACAATAGTTTACTTGGGAGCCATCGAATTTAAGAAATGACATGGCTTTTTACAGCGTAAACTGTTAAAATTGTAATTTCGGATGTTGGCTTGAAAAGCTCGCTATAATTTAAGATTTTGTTGCTACCCATGAGGACCAAGGTAGTCGCTTCGTTGTAAGTGAGCCGACAACCACACCCTTCGAACTTCTAACACGAGATCTGCTTTATGCTGAAATAGGTGTGGTGGTGGTACCTCCTCAGCTGAACCATTTGTGCTACCTGTTGTATTATTTGATTGCAGTCCTTTGTATCTCTCACTGTTGGGCATAAGTCCTGTCACAACGACGCTTTGGATACTTTATCTCGTAGTTTCAGTTAGGATTTTAGAGCTTAACTATGAAATTAATAGCATCTCTATCAAATATTTAAGCATCTAGACAGTTTTACATTTGTAAACTTATGTAACTCCACATCATCACTGATAACATCTCGCTCGTTTTATCGGTCTTTGACTTCTAGGTCACCTGTTTTCTTCTCGATTTTAAAAATAAGCGCCACCGCTTACTCACGTCCTCTGAATCACTACCGCGATATATTTAGGATTCACAGAAGTACGCGTGTAATATTTACTAGCTTATTGTAAGTTGTAACGTGCATTTTCACCTGCACTATTTTCTTACACAGGGCTCGCTTTAATGAATATAAATATTTTGTATGACTTAAATAAATGTTACCAACTTGTGTTTATTAGCAAGATAAGAAAAAGAAATTAAATCATGCAGTTTCCTTTGCCTCCTTCCTTTACGAAACACTCTACTTAGCGTTGGTAGGTTATTGTTCTTCAAAATAATATTTGTCACGTTTAAAATAATTTGCGAAAGGTAGAACTCTGGTACAGGCATGGTACAGGTCTGAATTTGACGTACAATTTATCAGGCGATTTCTTAACATTATTATTTTTAATTATCTTAAAAACAATTTTGACAGTGACATTTACGATATGATTACGGGTTCTGAGAAGGAAATTAGATCCCTGTGTACGTGGGAGGGTCATTTATCGAGGCTTTTAAATTAGCATTATTTCTAAATGTCAAGTTAAATATATCTGTCTATGCTAATAAATAAAATTGAAGTGTCTATTTATGATTTCAAAATAACAATTTTTTACACAATGCCTAAATACACTTTATTATGTACAATAATACCTATAACAAAAATGCATTTTTTTTGTCTGTCTGTCTGTTTGGCTGAGGTAATCTTCTAAACGGCTGGACAGATTTTAACGGGACTTTTGCTGGAAGATAGCCGAAGGTCTATGTAACATAGGCTACTTTTTTACGAGTCGCGGGAGCGCGGGATATCACTTACATTTTATTAAGTATCATTTTACTTCTTAAACGCGGGTAAAACCTCGGGGATCAGCTAGTTTAATCCTGAAATCGCCGGTAGGGTAGATAAGTGCGGACTTTATTTCCGTCGATGAATCAGCTAATCTATTAATACATGCAGCTATAAGGAGGAACTCATTCATATGTTCCGTGACGTCCGTGGATCCTACGTCGAATTAATTCATTCATTGACGTACAGTCAAGGCCGGCCTTCGACCACAATACTCAAGATATACAAGATCATATCCGATTGTTGCTCAACTCCTATTATGATAACGAAGCCTATTGTTCTTGCTATTATATCAATTACTTGGCTTCGAAGAAACGGTTCGTAAGAAATAGGAACGTTATACATGCGATCATTCATGTATCCTATTTTTATGTTAGAGTCATTAATAGTGAAAAATATTGTGATTGGCATAAATTAAATCTGCGTAAATTCTTCGAAGGCAGAGTCGAAATGGTTTATTAAGTACTTATCAACGTATTTTTTCAATGAATTGAAGGAAATGTTTGATTTTGTTCTGAATTCTTCGCCCAGGACTGACTGTCACTTGTTTGTGATACTGTTATCGAATGTTGGCTTAATGGAAACTGGAAATCTATGAATATGATTTACTAAGATGTCGGTTACAAGGCTCTTGCATATTCATCTTTGTGTGCCCAGGGCATCTATCAAACTGTCATGCGTAATAAATATTCTCTCACCTAAAACCAATAAAATCGTAAAAACCGTCACTTAAAATTACATTAAATGATACATTTGACTTCTCGATGGCATACTACGATTATTTATGTTGAAAACAAGGGTAATGATTGATAAATTAGGCCGGAGAAAGGGCGAATTCGTATGCAGCACGAACAACCATAATAAATCTTGTTTGTCTCCCTAAAAGTTCTTCGCCGAAAACGTCCCACACCCGAGAGCCGCTGAAAGTGTCTGACGATAAATTCTCCCTCAAAGAGTACTAGGGAAGGGAACCAATAAAAAATAATAACAAGAACGCAAACGAGACCAAATAAGAAGCAAACAAACCGTGGAAAGGATCGGTTGTGCAAAACTTTTTCATTTGGCAACTTTGATTGCCCCTCGGTCCTCGTCTGGATTGGAATGCTCCAGGAATATAAATCATCTAGTCTGCCCCAATCGGGTGTTTATATTATTTTATAAATGTATTTCGCCTTTGGTTTTATTAACTCATTTTCTGTCAATTGATTTCAATGATTGTTCCATTAGACTGTTATAAATCCTTTTTGTTATGTGACTTTATTTTAATACTAGCTGATACCCGCGGTTTGACCCGGGTTGGAAAATTAAATAAGAATACATATTTAAACATAAATATCATCCCGCTCTCCCTGACGGCGAGCGCAGGCGTATGGAGCACGCGCTAATGGGTTTTTCAAAAATTAAAGTAGCTTATTTTAACACCTTAGATCTTCAGCTATCTACCAGTGAAAGTTCCGTCAAAATCGGTCCAGTCGTTTACAAGATTACCTCAGCCAAACGGACAGACAGACGGACAAAAAAATGCAGTTTCGTTATAGATATCGTGTATACTTTTATATGCATTAAGTAAAAAAATGTTATTTTGAAATCAGAAACAGACACTTCAGTTTTATTTACTTGTATGAGTAGATAAAACAATAAAATTCTTCTTGTAAATCATTTGTAACAACTGCAAATGATTCAGTTAGACCTTTCTTATATCGAGAAATGCAACAATTATTAACATTATTTTGGCGCGAGATGCTGGCTGGCAATAAGCTTTCAGCCAATATGAGCCAAGTTGTAAAGTAATTAGAAAGTACCACACCAATAGCAGCGTAGTGTGGGCGGCGCGTAGGAGAACCATTTCTGTTCATTCCGTTCCAACTGCATTGACAAAGTTTCTACCTTTAACTTTATTTCTACTTAACCTATTGTGGGCGCCACTGACAATTCTACTTAAAGTTGGAACGAGTGGGCGTATGAAGAGAGCAATTACCTACCACTCGACCTGACCGGGCATCCCCTTTAAATGAGCAAAAGGGTCAAAATACGAATTAACATCTCCGGTGTTTCGTTTAAGAACGAAATAACTAGAAAATAAAATCTTCCCTCGAACGGTCCCTACATTGAATGTCTGAAAAGAGCACGTTTTAAATTTCTAGAAACTAACAGTATATTCAACTAGCTTTCGCCCGCGGCTTCGCGTTAAATATTAGGTTTGTATACTTCAGGTGTAATTCTAATGCAATTCAACTTTATCAAGTGGCCGTAGATGTAAAAATAGGTAGGTTGTAGTTATAAAAGTTACTTTTCGATCCATCAGGAGTAGTATCTTTCTCGGGGTGAAAGGTGTCTATGTCCTATTCTGGACTCCTAGCAATGTGTGTGTAAAATTTCATAACGATCAGTTGCGTAGTCAAAGCGTAAAGGCGTTACAAACAAATAAACGGACATTCGAATTTATAATAATTAGGATAAGATAGGATTATGTTTGTGAACTTAAGAGTTCTTTTCGATTAAAATTGCTCAATCTCGTGAAGCTTCCAGTCTTTTAAAGTAAGTCACTTCACTAAAATGAAGTTCTTGAACTTTCAAACTGGCGGTGTTTCCAACTATCGACTTTGTACTTGCAATTATATTGGCAGTTGCTTCGTATTTCTGCGAGAGCTTTAATCATAGCTTAGTTCGCGTCTAGTTTCTTTGCGCCCAGTTATCTATTTAGCTCTGCTGGCCATAGCCTTTCCTTTTGGAGGTTTTTGCTAATATTCACCGAGCTTAACATTTGTGTTAGTGACTGTAGTTCATGTTAATCATACACAGTAAGATGCTGTTTCTCTTCTCCTGGCTTTTTGTCGCCTACAACATGTACGGGAACAGAGGGTGATGCTATTCCGACACAGTTCAGACCAGATGTACTAGGAATCAATGAATCTGCTATGAGTATTTAGTATCACCTCGCGTAGTAATAACAGTTGGTAGTTTGCCAGCCCGTTCTAACTTGTTCGTCACGTTCGTGCTTGTTGACGAATGAATCATTGTTTTCTCAAATATCAGCTGTTCTTAATTTTGTTTTAATTTAAATTCTTGTTGCTATATGACAAACTTTATTTAATTAAATGAATCACATCGCTTTGTGACTACTTACAATAATTACTGTCTTGGTTATTTTGAAAGGTGGTTGAGTCAGAACGACTGGAAGGTGCCATTGGTGCCATTTCCACCACCGCACTTATTTCTTGCGTTTCTGTGGATGGTGGATGTAAACTGATTAATATAAATGGTGACAATCTGACCTCAGAAGTAGACCTGGAACCGGCTTCAGGCAAAAATAGAGTTCAGTATTGTTATGTCCATAGGTGTCAGTGACTTATCACAAAATAAATTACGAGTACACTCTTCTTTGCTAATTTAAATATCTATCATCATCGTCAACCCATTACTGTCCCACTGCTGGGCACAAGTCTCCTTTCAGTGAGAGGGTTTTTAGGGCTTAGTCTACCGCGCTATCCGAGTGCGAATTGATAGACTTCACACACCTTTTGAGAACTTTAAGGAACTCTCAGGTGTGCAGGTTTCCTCACGATGTTTTCGTTCACCATTTAAGCAAGTGATAATTAATTTCTAATACGCATATAAATGAGAGGTGCGTGCCCGGGCTTTGAACCTCGGACCCCTCAATTGAGAAGCCAAGTTTCAACCATTAGGCTATCACTGCTCAATTTAAATATCTATACTATTATACTAATAGCTTTAAAAGTTCACTACATCGCGATATGTTGGTATCGAAAATCCATTAATAACATAATATCCAAACTCGTGCGGTTTCTAAATATTCCAAAGCCGAATGATCGTATCATTTACTTTATTGTGCCGATTTATTACGATGTGGGTATCTACCCATTTTAGATTAACCACACAATATCCGAAATGTTTAAGCCAAGTAATAAATCTTTTAGTTCAGAGTTTTAACAGAGATTTATAGGTAATACAATTTTATTTCATAACTAGCTGATCCCCGCGGTTTTACCCGCGTTAAAGTGAAAAGTAGTGAAGTAAAAAGTACTTCTGCCAAACAGAAAGACAGTCATAAAAAAATTAATAACATTTTTGTTACAGATGTCGTGTATATTTTTCATTATGCATTAAGATTTTTTTTTTAATTATAAGCATACACCTCAATTTTATTTATTTGAAAAGATAATATAATTAGATATTAAATTGGGTATGAATCAGTCTAGCCATAGCCGGATTAACCATAAGGCAAAGTAGGCAATTGCCTAGGGGCCCACGACCACTAGGGGCCCATTCACGCACGA
>DWPV01003813.1:0-14581 GCA_018251915.1 Urbanus proteus proteus
ATTATTTTATGACAAAATTTATGCATAAAATATATTTTCTCTAATTTAATGTCCGCTGTGGGCCTGAAATGGGCATTCCCCTTTGTGCTGCATTACTTTGAGAAGCGGAGATATTTTTGAACTGTTATTCCTTGAAATACTACCACTTACTGTCTACCTATATGAAATTAGTCTTGTTAAACTTTCGGTTTTCTTTACAAAGTTTGAGTAGCGCTGATCTCCCAGGACTATTGAAATCCCTCGCGAAAAATTCCACCTCGGTTTTGCGGCGGAGAAACATTTTCCCCGTTTTATTTCTTTTTAGTACCTCTACATTGAGTCATATTACACTTCTCACGTTTCATAATATTCAATGTAACTTGATATAAATATACTAATGTAACTACTAATAATAGGAATCGTGTTTCAAAGCAAAAAAATATGCGAATATCTTTATAAGTTAGCTTTTATTATCCAAGTACATCTGTAAGTAACCTTATATGGAATTTAAGTTACCAAATTATCAACTTACCTTGTAGAAGATTTTTCCCATATCATAGCGAACTTTTCAACCAGAACAAAAGCCTTTGTATCTGCTAATATTTGGCAATAATTGGTGACTAAATCACGTTAAACAGCGAAAAGTACAAATACCTACTTTTATTTATTGAACTAGCTTTTCCCACGGCGTCGCATGCTGTAAATTACATATAAACCTTTCTCTTAAATCACTTTATCTATTAAACAAAATTGCACCAAAATCCGTTACGAAGCTTTAAAGTCCTAAGCATACATAAGGATAGGGACAGACAGCGGAAAACTTTGTTTTATACTATGTAGTGAAATCTACAGTTTATATAGGTAGGTACTATTTTTCCAGTGTGTCTGAAAATAAACGAAATATTCAACGAGAAATATTTAAATTAGGCTGCTTAATTATTTCTCATAAAGTAATCTTTCAAAACTTCAACTGCCAATTAATATAATTTCGCGTAAAATAATTATTAGGAATCTTGTGAACTTTAAATTGCCTTGATTACTCAATTAGGCCAAGTTTAGCTTACCCTTTATAACCTTTGTTATCAAATTTGTTTTACTGTAAACATGACGCTGTGAAATATTAATAACTAGCTAATCCGCGCGGTTTTACCCGCGGTAATGAAGTCACAAGGCAAACAAATCAATCCCACAAGAACAGAACATATTTTCGGAATAAAAAAGCCTATATGTTATTCTGTGCCAAATTTCATCCAGATCCGTTTAGCCATTCTAAAGTTATAGAGTAACAAACATCCATCCATCCATCCATCCAGCCATCCATTTATCCATCCATCCTCTAAGTTAGAACATCACCACACCTCTCAAACTTAAACAGACTCACTTTACCCTGATGTTATACTCTATAAATAGGTGTGACAATAATGCCCTCGCAGTTAAGCCCCAAAAAGTTCTACCTCTTTAAAGAAAGCGCTAAAAAAGACGTCAATAAAAATATCATCAATGTTACATGTAAACAGAAAAATTCCAAGACCGCGAAAAACCGTGAAATCCTTTACCTTGTGTCGTATTTTACGCAAAGAATTTTCAAATTCGCAGCGAATAAGTCACCTCATTAAAATGAAACGGATGTTTGACACTGATCATATCATGTATGTAGCGTTACCATAATAAATGTTTTTTGTGGATTTATCCTGTCGACAGTTTAATATTAGGTTTCTTAATAAAAATAAAAAAGAACTAACATGAATGGTAGGTATATTATAGCTACATTACGCAGTCAAATTTTTACTTTGCTATAAATTATAAAAAAAAAATAATTAAAAAAACTTACACAGCGTAGACAACGCTGTAATTACACTTTCTAATGTCTGTTCAAAAATTATAATCAAGTTTTTTATACAGAATAAGTGGCTTAACTTTGGCATCTTACTTATTTTAATACCAGTACCTAATAATGATTTAAGTGCGCATTGTTGAGACAAGTCCAACTCTGTTATAGTAGCAGTGGCCACCCTACAATCAACGTACAGTAGCTCATTTGAATTGCTTTAATGCTTCAAAGCTTCAGAGATGGAATGTTGGGATAAATGGAATAGAATATGTCTTAAAAATTACCTTATTTTTATCTTCATAGCATTTTTCGCGAGGAGAAAATAGTATGACTCGCAATAAAATGAATGTCTCCATTAAAATACTACACTTCATCCTAAATTAATTTGGTAGAAATACAGAAAGTATAATTTTAACATATTATAAAATAAATATAAATGTAATAATCTCTACAAAATAAATAAAGTTCAAGTGTTTGTTTGTGCTTTCAACATAGCATTTTTTTACTCAATGCATCTGAAAGCATACGCGATACCAATAACAGCAATTAAAAAAATTCTGTCTGTTTGTGGCTGAGGTAATGTTCTAAACGGCTGGACTGATTTTGACGGGATTTTATCTGGAAGATAGCTAAAGGTATAAGGCATAGCACAGGCTACTTTAATTTTTGGAAATTTCATTAGCGCGCGTTCCACGCAGTACGCGCACATGAGCGTGCTGTCGCGGGATAGCCGGGTATCACTTAAATATGTATGCCGGTGATCAACTAGTTATCAATAAATAATTGTAAAAGCTTTTAAAATGTATTAAAGTTTTTGGTATGCATTACTATACGTATTTAGTAAGTAAAATTAATTAATGTTGAACCAAATTTTTATACAAATCCATCTCACTAAAATCATAACGATTTAGCACTACGTACAAAACTTACGTAATTTTAAAACCAACTTATATTTTGATTGAAATGTACTTCATGAGTCCATTAGTGAAATAATTAAGCAAATGAATTTACCGATGTAAGGACTGTCATCACGAAAATTGAGACATTCAGCATTCGAATTTGAATATGCAAATGGGTAATGGATGTGATGAATGAGTCCGATTTACGAAATCGTTAAAATTCGATTCAACTGTAACTTTATTAAGTGTAAAAATCCTACTGTGGGGCTATAAGTGTAGTAGCGTATTTTTTAAAAGAAATAAATTTAAAACATTCCACTAAAGCTTTATAAATAGTTTGTTTTATAAGATGTAGTCTACTCTTTGTAGCTAGACTAATGCTGTATAATAAATACTTTTGACTTTTGGTTTGAAGGGTGTGGTGAGAAGACATTCACATAGACATAGTGTTGTATTAATCTAGGAGTAACAATGAATTTGTGTTCGATCTTAGTACTGTAAGTTATAGAACATTTATGGAAAGTAGCAACACTATTCTATCAGATAAAATGCGTAGTCTTTTAAGGCTACTTAGACTGCTATTTTACAATTTTCCCAAAGTAATGTCATTAAAAATTAATAAATTAAAACAAAGACAGCAGATTAATATAAAATGTATAACGTTCTTTTAATAACGCTAATTAATTTCATTTTGAAAAGACCTTTCACATTTTATTTTCTCGTCTGTGAGAAGATTGCGAGAGTAACGATTGTTGACATAAAAGCCAAGCGGGCCTTACTTAATTAGAATTTTGGTAATTATCATTAATGTATGTACGAAGCAAATCTTCAAAAATCATTTGATATTCTTGAACTGTTTTTAAACGGCTCTAAAATCGTAAATGGGAAATTCCAATTAATAGGATAATAGGAAAATAAAAAATATATATTAGGAAAGTTATCACCAACCTGCGTAGCAAATCCAAAGGTGAAGACTTCACAAATTCTCCTATTTACCTATTTCTATGCTTAGCTTACAATTACTTACTATTTGGGAATTTTTAAACTTCTAAATCGTACAAGTCTACTAATCAACAAAATCGAGAAGATGGAAAGCGCATTCCTGTATAGCATCAATCAGTGACTACTTCCAAAAACGGGAATCAAAAGGTTAGGTAATGATGAAGCTTCCAATATTCGAAAGGAGATCAATACACCTTAACTTTTTTTTATCACAGACATAATATATCGAATTAGTGTAATTACTGAAGTAACTACATAATACTATCTATATTAAAATAAATATTTGTTCTTATTCCAGATTCAACCCAAAGGGCCTGGCAAGTATAAGATGCAAACGAAAAACATTAACCTAAGCCAAGACCAACGAAACAGAGAGAGCTGTGATTTACAGGTCAGTTATATTTTATAAAAAAAATATATTAATTGTACTACAAAGAATTGTACACAAAATAATAAAGGTATTTACTTATACCTAAGCTATTTGAAGGACCCTTGTGGTTCATCTCTGGCGGCACCACCGTCATACCTATTTCTACCTAATAACGCCGGTGTTAAGCACTGCTGTATTCTGGCTTGAAAAGTGTGGTAAGGTTAAGATAAGACATACTTATTCAAGGCGTTCCAAGTCCTCAGGGATAGCAACACATTTGTGACCAACCTCAGGTACGACACTGTTCTTATCTAGGGTTGATAATAAATATCCATGGGCGGCAGTGGCCACTTATATCATAAATTTTTTACACATACATATATGAGGTGGACTGCATGCTCGTTTGCTTCTCCCATAGTGTAAAAAAGCTAACAACATACTTAAAAAAATATTTTGTACTTATTAACTTTATTGAAACCATATCATACAAAAAAACGCTACAGTACTTACAATAACATTTATTTCATTTTATTTAACATTTCTGTGGTACCAGAAATATAATTTAACCAACCATTGTATATTTGGTAAAGCTCATTATTTATTTGTTATTGTTGTGAAAAGTCCATTCATTAACTTTCCTGAGCCCAACTGAAAGTTAGAAAATGAAATAACAAATTTGATTCAACAGTTTCAACACTCGCGAACTTAACACAATTAAGCTTTACACGTAAAGATAAAAGTACGAGATGAAATTGCTTTGAAACTATAATATGTTTAGACAATAAAATATGGAATTATATTATTAAAACATAACATATAAAAGGTATTTTATTGTGGAATTTAGATAAAGTAATTAATTCAAATTCAATTAATATAATAAAAATTTAGAATTAAGTAAAGATAAATACAATTAACTGAACGGTTTTATTTTTATATTATGGAACTCCAATAAATCAATATTGTATAAGTACAAATATAATAATTGAATACAATTATTTTTTATTCTAAACAGCGCCATCTATTAAGCATTGCAAACTTTACTTACTACTGCAGAATAGTTGTGCTCCAATTAGTTCGCTCCTCATACCACAGATGGCGCTGAATACAATTTACAAGTAACGCAATTTCGTTGTATGTATTTAGAACGAAATAATTTTAATTATGCAAACATTTTCGCAGAAAATGTGTCGCCAAGATGCCCATCTGTCGAGCGACGTGTCGGCGACCCAAGATGCGTTCTCGAACCAAGTCACGGCCGCCCCCATCGGTTCCACGTATCACGGTCAGTATGCAATATGAAAATTGAATAATATTCAAATGAGCTTGCCCGGATATTTCTCACGTGGTTACTTCTTTGAAATGTTGCCACTGGAACTGTACCACAGTTCAGTGGACAGTTATAGATAAGATCTATACGACATCGCCGAGGAATTGTGAGCTTTATAACAATGTTTGAAATGTGTGTGTTTCGAACAATCTTCAGAGTTGTGTGAAGGCGCCGATTTTGTTAAACAAACAAAGGCTTTAAAAAAGTATTATTATGATGTGTGAAGTAGGTTATTTTAAGTTTAATTTAATTTATTATTTTAATTTCAAAAGTCAACAATTTACGAAGTCATTACATATTTACTTAGTATTAGAGTTGAATCTGAATATCAAGAAAAAATATCTCGTAATGAATATAGCACATAATTGCACTCTTTATTATCAATATACTTAGTAAAATGTTGTACTACATAAATAGACAGTAAGAAATTAAAAATAGGTGCCTAACTTAGTAATGTATTCAGTGCAGTAAATAAAGTCGTTTGAACTCAATCCTCGGTAACAACAAAGTATCTACAATTGGCGTTTTCAGAAGAATTTCATAAATATAGCGATAAATAGCTCTACAGTAAGTCATTCAATTAGTACCTATAAAACCCAGGAATGTGCTTAAGCCATTATTGTCTATCTTATCTACCAGTCTTTCTAGATTATTGACTAACCGAGATAGTTTGGATTCGAGTGTCCTCTAAAACTGAAAATGGCCTACAATTATACATACATGCAGTAAGAAAAAATATTTTCATATAACAACGATAATATTGTAACAATATTACGATATGAAAACAAAGATTTATCTTTTATAGAAACAAAGAAAACAAATTCATAATATTCAACAAGTCATTACCTCCTCTTTGCATATTAATTACTCACTCATGAAAGAAACTACTAATTCTTGTAATTTGTATCCTATTTAAGTTTAAGCAAAGAATTAATAAGCGTTAGACAGAGAGGACGTATCACTAGCTTTAGATAAGAGGTTGTGTGAGTGAGAGGCAAGATTGCTACGGAAATATCGTTTTCCAACTATTGAGCTCTACAAGGCTTAGCACGCAGGATGAGAGGAGAGTGTAACTAGTTGGTACATAAATCGTCCTTATAAAGATTAGATGAAATAAAATTAAGTTATATTAACAGTCGTTTGTTGTGTATGTAACAAACGAGCAGTCTCTTTGATGGTAAGTGACCACTGCTACCCAAATATATCTGTAATTAACTAGATAAGATTGGCTAGGACTGAAGTTCTTTACTACGTTTTGCCACACGTATTGCTACGACTAACGCCTTGAATTATGTGTTTCTTTCCCCTTTTAATTTTGTCACTTTTGCTCCATCTTTCGAACTAGAAAGAAATAGGTACATACTTAAAATGAAGCAAGTAAGAAAGCAGCGATGATGTTCGATTCCTAAATCGAACTATAAAGTTAAAAACGCTAAGAAGGTTAAAATTAATCAAACTAAGTACCAAGTTCTATTGAACCCTCACCTCCTCCCTAAGACGTGTGACGCACACACGAAAACTGAACACACACGAACACACCGAGACACCTGCGATGCGTGATCCGAAAACCAAACAGATCAAAATCTCGCTCCAATCAAACCAGCGGTAACAAAGGAATCACGGATCAAAGGCGAAACCTGTTAAAATGAAAAATTGATACGAAATGAATCCAACATAATCCAACATATGTAATGTGTATAATTGTAAATTTTGTGTCTATGTCGCAAATGAGTGAAAGTGAATTTTTCGCGCGTAATTCTGTGTTTTTGGACTTATTTGGTCAATTTTCAAACTGGATCCGAGACGGAGAGGGATTTTGGGATCTCCCACCACTTTTCAGGGTGAGTTTTCATGAATAAAACATTCTATTCTATACTTGTGTAAACTATTCTAACCTAGAAACTATGTATTACGTTCCCGCCTACAAACTTGATCATAGTGTCTCGTCTAGTATATAGATGGCGTTACATTGTAGGTTTATTTTGAATAGAGTTATTGTTTATGACTATAGAGTTCCAGAATTGCGAGATATTACAACAATAATTAATTATAATAAGTAAGGTTGGATTAGATGTATTGTTTATTATAAAACGTATTTTTTTTAAGATTTCTCTACATTTCCAAATAAGCGGTTATATAAAACCAAAAATACTAATGAAAAACAAAAATATATTCAAAAACAAAATTAGATACTTTTCAAATTTTACTTTGTTTCTGTAAGTTTTATTTTAGTAAAATATCTCTTTCTCCTATATCGTAATAAAACTAAGTAACAAGATATTTAATATAGCAAAATGAAGTGTTGTTAAGTAAATAATTATGAATAATTAATACTTATTTGAGGCAATCCAACTTAATCCTCAGGGGTAGCAACGCATCTGTGGCTGATCTTACCTGGGGTTGATTACAGATGTGCGGCAGTGGCCACTAACCATCAAGCATGCTCGTTTACTACTTCCATCGTATAAAAAAAGAAAAAAATGCTTATTTCGTAAATAAATATTTCGGTATCCCTATAAATGCACCCTGGCACAGTGCCGCAACAAAAGACTTCAACGCGCGCCGATGACAGTCACGGCTGTCGAGCCTCTATTGTTTTGTTTAAATTAATTCATGTCTGATTATGATCCGTTGCATTGTATTATGACTGCGTTGTCACCTCAAGTTTTGTAATGGTTACTTCGAACGAGCATGTATCGTTCTTGTTGTATTGGACAAATATTTATGGTTATGCAAGCGTTTTTGCTGAAGCTTTCTACGTATATAGCAAATCCGTAGGTTTTGCTATGAATTGGTCAATTTATTCATTTTATATTAATTACCCTTCATTAATGTACCAATAATGATGGCTATACCAAATAGGTAGATTTTGAAAAAGATATGCGAGGAAAAGATACTTGTATACTTACAACAAGTAGTGTAGAGTAGGCTGTCTAATTCGGATGATATTAGGACAATAACTTGACCAAGCTAACTTTGGTTGCACGTATATATTCAGTTTTGGCCGGGATAGAACCTGTAACCATCTGCGTAGTGGATCTGAACACCATCTGATTTAGGAACAGTTGTGCCACGATACGAGTACGTGCCACATAGAAAAAAACCAAGCCTTACTTTAAAAGTGTAAATGATAAACTGCTTTTCCTTTTCAAAGTTCCAAAATATACTTTTTCCTTTACAACCCTTTCCGTCATTCCGAGTAAAGTGGAGCAGAGAACGTTTCCCATACGTTTTGTGGAATCTAAAAAGATAAAAACGTAACAGTGGTTATTATTAAGCGGTTCGCGTGATGCTAAGTGATATCGACCTTGCGTGTAGACCCTTCGGTTTTGTTGTATGCAGGGCTGTCAAAGGTTAAATTACAAAAAGTATATAAAATTAGATTTAATATAAAATGTTACTATGTATTTGGATTGCTGAACGCAAAAAAAAATGTTTCTAAATCTGTTCAGCCATTTCTGTTGGAATCGTATTTAAAAATAGCTGATCCCTGCGATTTCACCTGTCTTAAATAAGTCTCTTAAATTAAAACAAGTAATCTTAAATTTATAATTCCCGTTTTTGCAACACTTTATTGCCGCTCGACTTCCATTAGTTATAGTCTGACGTTATATAATAGCCTAAACCCTTCCTCAATGAATGCAGTATTCAGAACATTTTTTTTTTATTTGGTTGTTCCGCAAATTACTACACAAACTCTTGAATTAGAGAAATAGAAGAAAGAAATTAGATAAATAGAAAAACCTTATAAGACGCTCAGTATAAGTAAGCATACATACTATACCATACTTTTTACTATTTATTAAATTTTATTCATTTATTAATAGTAACAATCTAAAACTGCTTTATCGAATCAGGGTAAAAATTGAAAAGTAGACTTAAAGAGAGAGCTTTAGTTTTTCTGTTATAACATATGCATTTATAATAATCTATGTATCATATTTTTATTATTATTTACATATCCGATACAATCTCGCATATCCTTCCATATCAGAGTTGCTAGTTTCATATTTATCAGCGGATGCAGGTGAGATTGCGCATCTGTACTCGGAGGAAATCGACTACCTGTGCAGATTTTATTAAAGCCTTGAGATACCATACTTTTTATCACAAAAAAAGAACACCAAGTTAATTGGCGATCTTTATTTATAGAAATCCAACTTTCGTTTGTCTGTAAGTTAAAAAAAACAACGTTGAACTTTTATGCAACGTTACATTTTCATGTTAAAGTACCTTTATATTCCGACGATGTCATGCGACTAACATAGAATTTTTATTTATTTCTATCTGTCCCTTGAAGTCCACTCTTGGGCAGTATGGCTCTTGTAATATTTCTTTTTTTACATACTGCATTTCTGACATACGTGTTTATGACCGCAGTAGATGCATGTAGTAGTAGTAATTAAAAAAATATGTTTTTTATTTTTTATATTTAATCAACTTTTCTGAGCCGTATCAACCCTAGTACTTTGTGAGATCACTTGGTTATAAAATTAAGTAATATTAACATCGAAGAGCAAATGACTATTACGGTCTAAATTAATACCTGTCGGCAAATTACTGTGCAGGAATTGAAGCTACTTTCACGCCAAGACAGTATCTTATAGAAAATAAATTTGATCGAAAAAAAGAAATACAGTAAATTACTGGTAAATAATGACGCACTTATTTAATGTGTGTACCTTTTAGCAATGTATGAGTCGTTGAGACGGCTTTCCTCAATTCGTTAAGAGATGGCACTACAAATATTATGAATCACGCTATCGAAGTTCTCTCTACCCCTTGCATATATACAAGCTCCGAACTGAGACAGAGGTCTCCGTTTGCCTAAGTTCGTCAAAGGGGTCTGTGTGTACATACTGTAATCGTAATTAATTAAATTTAAATTTATTTATAGTATAACTTACCTTGATCAATAATTTCATATTTACTAGCGTGTAACCTTAGCATTAATCTTATGCAAGGTAATTAGATTTGCGTAAACCCTGGGTAATTTGCATGTCTATCGAAGGAGCAACTTTTAAACGTACGTTCAGTAGTAAACTCTACTACGCGTAGTAATATGTGTATTAACATGAGTAGTAACATATGTATGACTGATTAATTAAGTACTACTTGCACCTCAGTAACTTCAGTTTCACATTCATTTCGTAAACAAAATAAACATTGAAAACAGAAATAACTTCATATCGTGTACACAATGTACATAGATCGAAATCTCACTTTACAACGTGTGGGCGAACAATTTCAAGCAACAAATTGTAATGTATCCGCTAAAAACACCCGCACACAACACGTCCTTATAAGGCAAGCTTATTGGTAAATACGCCTCGAAATTTTAAGGCTTTTGTTTGTTAGTTGTTAAGTCATACATTTCAATATTTTTTATACGACGGTCTTTAAAACTCTAAGTAAGATTATTGTAGGCGACGCGTATAGCACTATTTAAACCTATTTTCAAATCCGAAAAGAAAAATAAGACAAAAACAAATGGAGACTTTTTTTCTGACATTGTCTAAGTATTTTTTTGCAAATATATAGTTTTTATCGCCAACATTCTTTTTTCGTTTAGTTTCTTTTGATTCAGTCCTTTACAATTATAATTCACTGCTGAGCATGGTTACGCTGGACGTACTGTGTGGTATTGATCTTGGATGGTATCACTCTCCTTATCGTTGAAAATGTATTCAAGGTATTCGAATCTCGGATCACTAAATTCATATTCCAAGTTTAAACCACTGTATTTTTCTGATTTTTTTTCAAATTCTGTTACTTTACATAGATTTTTTTACAATCGAATATAAAAGTACAAATTAAGTCAAAAATTAATGTCTGTTTTAATTGTAAGTATCAACATTTAAGTATATTCTTTCTTATTAAATACGAAACCATTGATATATGAATATGATTTTTTTGATCATTATGGAAGTGCTAATTACTCTCTAACTCTGCAATTAAAAAAATAGCTACAACGGTACCTTCGCATACAATACCATCTAATATCATATTTGTAATTAAAATATCACGGCAAGTAATGCTTAGCAAAAGTTAATTGTGTTTTGTAATAGCAATTATTTTGGTATTACTCTGCCCCAATGCGTGGGAAGTGGCCTTTGAAACTTAGAACCATACATTAACCATTATATTTTTAATAACTTAATTATAAAAGTTAAGTAAAATTATAGACATGCAAAACGTTTGAACTTCCTCCCGAAATATTCTCGGAGCTCTATGACATGGGGCTTTTCAAGAAAGGTGCAAAAGAACTCTCCTTTAAAGCCGGCGATGCATTGGAGGCTCCTATAGTGTTGCAAATATCCTAAGGTGACGGTGACTATTTTTCACCAGGTAGCACGTATGTCTAAGTGAAAGTATAAAATATAATTTTAATTTTATGCAAAGATAAAAATAGTATCAAATGATCACTGCCTCCAACAGTCCACACATCTTGAATCACTTGTTACTAAAGATGACAGAACGATATGATCATGACGAAGACAGCGCAGCCAGGTCTATTTCAAGTGTAAAGCAGTTCTTACATTTCAATGGAAATGGATTGACAGCTGACATAAGAAGTGGTCGCCTCAACCTAGTCCACGGAATGACAACATGTGTAATCGACTTCAAGTAAAACTCTTGTTCAATCTGAACTTACTTATACGTCCTGGAGCGGCAGTGATCACTTACCATATGGAATGTATGGTAGACATAGCGTTACGTAAAGAATCTTCCGATTCTATTTGGAGTTGAGAAAAATTAAATAAATAAATAACACTTCATACTCATAGCCCCACACTAGGATTCCCTGTGTCGTGGGTGCCATGGACAACACCCAAGACAAGGTCAAATTTCAGTCTCGCTGGAAATCGAACCCAGGACCCTCGGATTAGCGCTCCGGCGTGTTAACCATTACGCCATCCGGGTCGTTAAATTACAATTGCAAGCAATGTCGCATGCTAAGGTATAACATATCTTTTAAGAATTAAGTACCATTTACAAACAAAAACAGATTAAAGATACCGCGCCAGGAAGCGATCTGATTTCTGTGTAACTATTAATCAACCCATTTATATTACACGTCCGCCCACAGCTTACGTCACTATCTGGGATTCGTAAGTATTTATGTTTTTTTGTTTACAAAATCCTTACCTTAACTGGACTTGGGTTTTGGCTTCTATTTATAGCTTATTTTTTTTGGGTTCCGTAGACAAAGTGTGACAAAATCGGAACCCTATTACTAAACCATCGCTGTTTGTTCGTTTCTCGCAGGGCTCTCTAAAATAGTAATAGATAAAAACTTATTTTTTAACCGTGTAATGCTGAGGTTGCTATAATAACAACTATTAAGGGTAAATAAAAGGTTAAAAATAAAAAGGACTCCGCACAAGAATCATAGTATTAGAAGTATATTTGGCTTTTTCGGTTTGTCTTTTAAACCATAATAGGTAGACATTTTATATATGAAAATGTATGTAGGCACTTTTATAACTGTTAGGACAAAAAAAGTAAAATTAATAATAATTGTTATTATTATTATGAACATTTGGTGGTAAGGTACCCATTGTGAGCGAGTATGACTCGCACTTGTTAATTTTTTTATAGTTTTTGTTTACAAAATCCTTCCTTAAAATGGAGGATTATCTTAGCATAACTATCAAATGTGTCAGAAACTGGTTGTTTGTGTGGGCTGTGACGTAAATAATGTAACTTTACACAAGTTTTTACTCCAAATACATTAAGTATGTATTATTTTTTTGAAACACCTTGCTTAAGCCTTTTAATCATAGATACTGTTTGTGCTTATCGTTGTACTATTCCTGCTACATCTGTGTTAGACATAGACGTAGACAATGTCTTAGCTCATGATTCTCACGAGTCATGTTAGCCTACTATATAAGATTATTTTTAGAGCTATTTTTGTGGTTTAACACGTATAGTGCAGTTGAATAAAATAGTAGGGCAAAGATAACAAAACATGCAATGATGTCTATGAAAGCTCTTAAGGTATTTACGCCTGGCAGTACATTCCATCTGCTTCTCACTAAGAAACTAGACCTAGACAAAAATAACAAAATTACTTTTCAAAACAAAGGTTGTTTTTCAAGTTTTAAATATGTATATATCTTGTGAAACAATATGTTTATTCACACCGTACTTAAATATAAAACCTTTTTAATTTCATCTATCTATCCGTTAATATAATTGTACTATAATTTGAATACCAGTGTTTCTCAAACATGCATGGACGCTGCAGGCATGTGGCGGAAAGCTTCGACAATATCGCAGGAAGGGGAGGGGGAGGGGAGAAGGAGTTGAAGAGTTTTATGGGGCGATTATTGATTAACGTTTTTTATTAATGTACCAAATGTGAACTTTGAAGGATGCTAGAAAATAATTGATAGGCGAAACAAATTTGAGAACCACTGACCCGTACTGACCTATGCATTTATCGATCAATATAACCTATCATGTCTTAACCTATAATGATACGATACACGAAACTAACCACTACTATAAACATATCATTAAGTTTTTTACACTAAAAATAGGACTCTACCTTGACTCTACGTAGAGTTTTAACATAATTTGCTACTTAAATGTCAGGCTGTCTACCGTTATTGATATATCTATATTTAAAAAGTGAATAAATTTGCAGTTTAGGACACTTTTATGGCTTAATTCTTTTTTTCTGTCATTTCATCTACCTTTAAAAGGAAGATTTTTAATTGGCTGATTAAGTTTAATTGAACGCTTATTGATTTGATTTGATTGTTAAATTATTTAAATTTATACTTATATTAATCGGAAATATCAGAAGTTTGATGAAATATACAGGCAAGCTTGATTTCTAGTTCTTTTTATTATAAAAATAGTGTCATATAAAAAGGATGTTTGAAAGGTTAAAGTGGTAAAAGGTAGTTAAAGGTGGTAGAACAATATGTATGTAGTTCGACTCCGGCGGCACCACTAGTTTTGGTTGTCAAATATCTATATTAACATGTCTATGGCTACTCGTAAAATTAAAATACGTTTTAGGACCAGTAAATTGCGTGAACTTTTAAATTATGTAAGGTATTTAAAACTTAGTAAATACTATGTACCGAATGCTTTGAAAATAACTACTGACAAACACGCAAATTTTAAATTTAAATATAAGTTTCAAGAGTTTAATT
>DWPV01003814.1:0-14577 GCA_018251915.1 Urbanus proteus proteus
ACCGCATCAATAATACGGTTACAATTTTTATTTTATTTGTTTTAGTCGTTTAAACAAATGCTGTTCTTACCATTTCAGGATATACCTACTCGTAATGATATGAATTTTTCGGTAACGTTGAAATTGTTACGTAAAAAAAAATAGAAATTCTTAATTTTACTTACAAATACGAGTACAAAAGTAATTTAAATCTTAAAAGTTCTGACTGTTGAAAATGACTGTCGTGTATTAGGTAGGTATTTTACGGGATGCCTTGATAAACTACATCGACTCTCAACACTCAACACTTAAAACCTTAGAATGCCTTGAACCTCACAAACAAATACATTTTTTTGTTTTTGCGAATCCTATAACTAACGAACCATTTTCACTTCAGGCGACAGGAAAATCAATGTCGTAATAACTATGTAAAATCCCAGGACAGTTTTCACGTTTTCAATAAAGCAATACTTACCGAGCTACCGTGGTCCGAGCTCCCCAATTTGAGCCAGGATTGGCAGCTCCTGTTGTTAACGCTCGGACATCCTGACAAAGGCAGATCCGAACCAAGCTATGGCGGTATCATACCCTCGTTGGAGCAATCTGAGTACCGAACGAACATCAACGAACATGCCTAGTACTGTAACTTTCCCCTATTGCAGTTTCAAATAACGTAAGGAGCATTTTGAGTAGTTGCGCTATGTTTTTTTGTCAATGTATTATTTTATTTTTTACCGATAAATAGTACCTGTTCTTTAATAAAGTAGATTAAATATCCTACATTGGATACTGGAATATGCGTATTTTACATTTAAATGGAACATAATCTATATTTTTTACTGGTAATTTATACTAAAAATATATTTATATTAATTCGTAGAACAATCCTTAACACTTACATTTTGTATGTTTTATTAAAAAAAATCTTAAATCAAACAATTCTTATTAACTTGTATACATACCTACTATTAAAGACATCACATATCCAATATGTTCATATAATAAAAACTTCATAAATTTCTTAACATATTCAACTTAAACAATCTTTTAACAAAATCTCTAATTATAACTTCCAATACAACTTTAGTCTTGACAACTTAATCTCATTCGGCGAGTGTGTTAACTCGACGTCGCTCTAAGACCCTCGACCCCTATTACAAAGCCTTGTTGGTCAAAGTTATTGAGGACAAGCCTCTGATCCCTCACGAATATTCATCAAGCAATTCTTAAACTCCTCAAAGGCCTTTTATAATATGAGAATAGTCGGCACTTATACATATGTAAACTGTGAACCACATAATTAAAATTGCAAATTAAAATCGAATGAAAACATACCACCTGTTTAGTTAAATAGTTGCCTCTGAGGAATAATTTTAAACGCTTTTGCCTCTTGAATCACTCTATCTTTTAAAAACTGCATCAAAATCCGTTGCATAGTTTTAAAGATCTAAACATACATAGGGACAAAAAGCGACTTTGTTTTAAACTATGTACTATCCAATACGCTTATTTCAGACAAACTTATAAGCCCTAAGTTAGTTAGGTTAGCTTTGTTTTTTTTTTATATAATTGAAATAGCAAACGAGGATGCAGTCCACCTGAGTTAGTGGCCACTGCCGCCCATGGCCATCTTAGTTATTGAAGTTGTAATCCACACCTCAGTCGTAAGCTTATAAGCAAGTTTTAATATCATCCTAAATTATTATAGTCATGTCTTAAACAATATATGAACTCTGAAAACTTATATTCTTATTATACCTTCGCTACTCCTTTAAAGATTGTATAAAGTTTGTTATTGTATTTAGGTAGACTCATACCAAAAGTTGGAACTTTAAGACAATGTTAAACGATTTTATAACAAAAAGTTCAATTTAACTCCGATAGTTTATCACGCATTCATTGAACACCACAAAGAAACCCACCCAAAAAGTGAACTAAAGCCACAAAGTTGTAAATGGTCCCGCAACAAAAACAAATCGGTTCTAACCGGCTTCCAGTTACAACCTTATCGCAGTAAGCTGTCACTCGTACGTTTATGTGGCGGACAAAGCGTATAATCTCCCGTAGGACTTGCTGGACCACTGTGCTGTCCCGCTCTACCGCGGTCGGTGTGAGCGAGAGAGAGCGACACTGGTTAGGACCGGTTAACCGTGATCTTTTAGGGTACCGTTGGTCGATGGCTTTCATTAATTTATCATGAAATTGTTAATACAAACGGTCGTTAAGTGAAAATTGTTGGTAAAATAACAAGTTACTAAGTTAAAGCAATATAAAGGTCTACAAAATCACATAATTTCGTGTAAAATCATAAAATGAGAATTTAACTGTTTAAAAACATTTTTCTCACATAACATCTGGAACCCTCGACAGTTATTACAAATATTAGGCTCACATTCTTATTTACAAAAAAAAATTAACACTTTAAAAAATAAACTTTTTATTTTCTTACTTTATAATATGTTTTCGCTATTATAAATCATAATATTTTTATCCAAATCATTAGAGGAGTCATTTCACCCAATAATGGGCTAATTTATGTTCTGGACTATGTCCAACAAGTTATGGTACCATATCAAAAGCCTACAGAACCCGCGAATCTTCTGACCACTTTTTCTCTCTCTCCGACTTTGTTTATGATTATTGCCGAGCCTCGGATGAGATACTGTTATGCTCCCGCGGCTTATTTACTGCCTTATATGCTATCAAATGGCCTGGGCAACTAACATATAGACCTATATGGTTTATGTTAGTTCCAGCCTAATAAAGGAAAGTTATGGAACCGATTTTTGTCTTTGTCCCTTTCTTTAGAACACTACCGTGAAAAATTTTGAGGCAGTTTTTTGTAGCGTTACCACCGTCACACTTTTTTCGATTTATAACAGCAGTGTCTTTAGGAAACTAATCAGGTGAAAAAAAATTGTTTTGCGACTTTGATATATTAAAAACTTATAACGCTTGTAGTCCGACAGTCCTGTGTCGTGGGTGCCATGGACACACATATACACGGATCCACAAACACCCAGACCCAGAACAGAAATCTAAATTCATCATTTAGATGTCTGTCTGGTTGGGAATCGAACCCATTGCGCGTCGGACCGGTATATGTCAAAGTTATATAAAATTAAAATCGTTGTGTGTCTGCATGTCGTTTCGTCTAATGTATTATGTTTTTACAAGACTTTCCTACGCTAAACTAAGTGTAGTTTATTACTTCTCAGGAAATACAATGCAGAAATACAACAACAGGACTTCTGGATACGGTTTGATAGTTTGAAAAAATAAAATAAAAAAATTAATAAGTTTATGTTCATTGGCATTCATTTAATATTAAGTAGTATATTCTATTATTTATTATAACTATTATTTATTTATAGTAAATAGTAGGTATCTGTAATAGTTATAGTATCTTAAGGTTTATTTTCTTAGTTTATTAGCTTTTTGTGTGCTTCGCTAAGAGTGGTGATTCTAAGAAATGTTCATAGGATTACTTTGCAACAATTAAGGTTGTTAGCGCTGGTTTAGAAATCTAGAAACTGTAATTTACGGCGTTTTGTCCTGACGCACCTGGGCTCTATGGTTGCCTAGTTACTTAAACATTTAACTATGGAGAAACGAAAGAAAATCCTTAATGATGCAAGTTTTAATTAATACTTCCTTAATCTTTGTCACAAATTGTCCTAACTAAAACACCTTACTACAAATTCTTGAATCTTTACGTTTTATTCTTTTCCAAAGTTATATATTCGTAAATGAACATCAAGAACGTTAATATCCCCATAAATATAACCTGCAACATTGTATCTGTAATTTCTTTTCAAAAAATCTTCCTTTTTAGCAAAACCCTTTTTGGCGAAACATGAAATCCATTTTAAACGGCTCATAAAAAGACATAACGTCGGTAGGGACGTGTACGAAAAATGAATGGATTATTACTACGGAGGTAAATCACGATAATGCGAAGATCACAAATAAACGACTGGAGATTTATTCAGTTCCTGAAACTGTTATTTATTTCTTACTCCGACCGGATGAGCGCAGGAAATTGAGATTACGGACAAAAATACGAATGTATTATATCTTAATATATTACGGATTTAAGGAGATGTTGTTTGCGATACTGTAATGATCTCTTTGTGCCGTATCTCAATTTTCTGTATAACCTTAATCGAGAAGGAGGAAGGTGGACCAATTTCTCGAAAAAATTCGAAAAATCTCGAAAACTTCCTTTACGGGTATATTTCTATAAATTTTAGTGGAGGAATACAAAATCGAATATATTTTTTTTAACTTGAAGTTATCAAAGTCACCTATGTTTATATACCTTTTTTTGTTCACGAGGGGAAAACCTTCAAAACTCATCCCTTTTTTCAGTAATAATAAATACTCTTCAAAATTTAAACGACTTTTAAAGCTATGGAACTTGTTACCTCGACAGTTACTATAATTTATCATTAGATCATTTATTTAATGGTATGTTCATGTCTTTTTTACTTTAATTCAATTTTTTTCTGTTAGTTACTAGATGCTGGTCAAACAAGTGCCTACTCTCAATGCCTTTCTATTTCTTCCTGGAGATGAGGACTCTCAAATTCGGCGAAATTACATTTTTGTGGGACAAATTACTTAAGTGCTCTCAGAGTATAAGAAGGATCTAAGTGTCTGCTTATGCTTTCAACTTAATTAGATCTTTTCGTGCTTCTACGTTTTATTCTCGCTGGATAAACGTCTTTACGTTGAGAGAATTTTAAATAGTTCGTAAAATTAATCCTAGCTCGTTTTAATTAGCTACCACTTAAATTTGTACACCTAAAGCCTGTTTTTCCTTATAGCAGCAATTTTTATAATGCACTGCCTACTTGATATATGAAGTGTCTAGTGTCTAGAAACTGCAAATTCAAAATCACTCTCCATGAGTTTCATAAATGTTTCAGTGAAATATCGAAAAAATTCTTTACTAAAACAGTAAGACAAACAATATAAAAAAAAGTTTTACTATAAATTTTGCAAAAAAGATCAAATGTAAATTGAACAAACACACAGACGCTTCGTTCACTTGTATAGATATTTATTTTAAAAGTCAAAACCAACAATAGCTATCGACGCTTTGCCTTAAGCTCGGTACGGTAGCGAACCGGTTCTGACTTCACTTTTTACATCTCGTGTGTTTTGGTTTTGTTTTTTTCCTCCGCGGAATTAATTGCCTCGGCTTTATCATTTATCTCTGGAGGCTGTAGGGCTGGAGCACAGTCGATATTGTTTTTATTCAATGGAACAACATTGTTGAAAAAGGATAAAAATAAAGTGCTACAAATGCATCTGTTTCTCTTTTCCTTTTTAAGACGGACTGGTCGGGGAGGTCTATTACTGTGCTATCTTATATATTGAAGAAGGGCTACTGTTTCAAAAGGCTTAAGGCATAGTAAGTTTAGAAGCAGGAGATCCATGATCAAAAGGAACTTCCGTCCGTTTTTATTTGATGCCAAGAGTATGTCCGGTTGTTACACTGAGTTAAAACAATTTAATCAATAAATTATTAATAACTACTAACTATGCTTATTCGTTATCCAATTGGTAATAATACCTATACTAATCTACCATACCTACTAATCACCTAACCATAGCTCCATTGCCTCACCTCTCGTGAAAATCATAGGAGTTCATAAGGTTCAAGAGTCACGCGATGTTTTTTGCTGCCCGCAAATTTGCAAAACGTCTTTTTTAAGAAAACATTATTCGCACATTGCTTCAAATTCACTTACAACAGCAAACTCTAATAAAGCGAAAAAAACCTAACTAAAAAATATAAATGTATTTTTATTTGACTCATATAACTTTATTTCACAAAAAAAAAACTTGGAAAGCTAAAAACATTGTAATCTCCATAATTGTAAAGCAAGGTCCCAGGTTCACGGTGCACGCAGCTTTATGGCCGCATCACGTTTTTCCGTGGGCCCATCAATTGCGTTCGAGAGCTTGTTTGGGATGCGCGAGTGATGCTGCGTCTCGGTGCTGAGGGAACTTGCTAATGAGCTGCGTGATATATTGTTTGAATACCCTAAAGCCTAAATGAAGGGTTTTTGATTTTATTTGAGGGATTTTTTAAAATTCTTGTTTAATATTATAAGCCACCGTACTCCTGATGATAAGTGGCCACTGCCATCGATGTCTGATCGCCATCATTGCTTCATGATCTGTTACACATCCCAGAAAAGGTTACAGTCTTACCTGAGGTTAGCCACAGAAGCGAAGTTACTCATGAGGAGTAGGTTGGAACGCCTGTGATAAGTATGCCTCCCTTCAGACCAAAACACAGTAAGTAGTGCTTATTACTGCTGTTATGAGGTATACCTCACCAGTCTTGTCACCTCCAAGTGATGTTGGATAATGGTAATAATGTTGACGTAAAAGTCACCATAATGTTTCATTTTGAAACATTATGGTGATTTTCATTTTCCCGAGATGAGTTCATATTTAACAACAGGCCAAACAAATATAGCCAAAATACAACCTGTTTTATATTTTAGTATCGGCCAAATTAAAGTATCGCCTTACAAAATAAGGTTCGTTTTATTTTTAGACGGTCGCTTTATTTATAACACAAGGTTCAATATGAAGTACCTCCGATGCATTTAAAGCATTTACCCTGTGTACTGTGTATTAACTGTGTAGTAACAACTTTTTGAATATGATCGAAGTAGCAAACGAGCAAGCAGTCCATGTGATGTTAGTGGCCGTTTATGGTAATCAACTCCAAATTAGATCACACTCCTACCTGGAGTCGACTACAGATACGTTGGTATCCCTGAGGACTAAGTTGGAAGGCCACGTATAAGTATACCTTCCTTACCACATCCTTCAGATCAGACACTGCTGTTATTAGGCAGAAATAAGTGTGGCGGTGGTGCCGCCGGAGTCCATCCACAAAAGGCTTTTAAAAGTATTACCTTTAAAAGTAACAAGTAGGTAGTTAGTATAGTAAAATCTACTAACGTCTAACGCTATAACATGGAAACACTAGCATTATTATACTGTGGAAATAAAGTAACAGTTTCTAGTCATAATACTCCAAACAACACAAACACTGAGACTGAGGAGAAATCCAATTTAATATTTCACATCCATGTCTAGACAGGAAACGAACCTGGAACCCTCTGTTTGACAGCCCGATATGGCATGACAGACGTACTATAGTGTTTAAAGGTAAATAGCCTTGTTGGCTTGACGTTACCCCAGTGTCCCCACGAGGAAACCGTAACACCTCAAACAAATCTGTTGGACAAAAGCCCACAAACACGCCTTTACTTGGACAAACAGATGAGCCCTGCGCTTATCTGAACCTTGTTTGTTCAGTGCGAGCGTACCTTCGGATACCTTAAAACAAAACACCCCATTATACTCTTTTGGACAGACTTTAGTTTTAGACAGATCGTCAATTATTTTCTTAAATAAGATTTACTATTATTGGACATTCTGCCACTTTATCTCGATAATAATACTGAGAGGAAAAAATATATTTTTAAATTTTTTGATATGTTGACAAGTTTCTTTCAATTTACTTACCTACTGCATATACTACAAAAGTATTTACCTCCGTGAAAGAATACTCCATTTATAAGATTCTTTGTTCCTCGTATCTTAATTAATTAATTAGGTACGCAATGTTGGTACGCACATCGGCTTTGTAACCAAAATTATCTAGAGCCGGCGTCGCCTGAGAGCAGATAAGTGCCAGCTTCGGGAAGGCTTGCTATCATGTTATTTACTGTACGCCTTTCTTACAAAATCTTGTTTAGGATGCCGACAGCGGTGATGGCTTAGTGGTTAACTCGGCCTATTAATCGAGGGTCCGCGGTTGGAATCCTAGAAAATAAGACATTCGACACCACTTGCGTTAACGGTAAAAGTATCGCGAGCAATCCTACACACCAAAAAATTCACAATAACGTCTAACAACTCACACTTAGTCGGCGCGGTAGACTACCTAGACTAACTACCTTCCTGAGAGGAAATTCTAAATCTAATAAGAGATCCGTGTCCAGCTGTGGGACAATAATGGGTCGATCGCGATGATGAAAGTTGACGAAAGAGACGATACCATTAAACAAAAAAGCTGCGGTAAACAACAAAAATACAATGAGATATTGCTCAATTCAGCAATCACATAAAAGTAAGTTTTTTTTCATTTATGATCGAAGTAGCGACCATGCAGTCCATCTGATGGTATGTGGCAACTGCCGACTAGGGGCATCCGTAATCAACCCCAGATAAGATCAATGTCCTACTTGAGGTCGACCACAGATGCGTTGCTATCCCTGAGGATTGAGCTGGACGGCCTAGGATAACTATATCTCCCTAACCACACCTTTCAGTCCAGGACACAGCAGTGCTAAACACTACTGTTATAAAGCAGAATTAAGTGTGGTTGTGGCTCCGCCGGAGTCGAACTACACCGAGTTCTACCACCTTCAAAATATAAAAAATGCTGTATGATAATATTTAATAAGATACCCTTGGGATCAGTCGGAAGTGCAGCAAGATAAGCTATTTATAAATACCAAAATACAAATAACAATACTCTTTCAAGTAACGCAGTCACCGCGTTATTAATTATGTTCTCAAACGATAACATTGTTTTACGAAACTAATTACGTATGTCCAATTTTAAATATCTTCTGACAGCTCACTGACCTTACAAACTGTCAAAAATGATGGTTCGTACTAGTGATGTCACGACGATTGGTGATTCGCATTCGTAAATGCGAATGTTGAAAATTAACTTCAATTAATGTGCACACAAAAAGTACTTATGACATTTCCTGTCGGCTATCTTTAAGCTGGTACAGGCGAAATAAAATAAGTTAGTCACACGACTAACCAAGTTGGTTATTTCTGTTTTGACTTTTTTTACAATAGATATGATTAATTAGAATTCGATTTTTCAATACAAGGAATTAACTGTTTTTCTTTTTCAGTTTATTTTTTTAATTATTAATTTTCGGTACTCTAACCAATCAATTTATTGAAAAATCATCTTCTACTCTTCCTCCTTCTCCACTACTTTGTATACAGATACATTCGCTACATTTCTTTCGAATTCGAATGTCAAAAATTAAGCAAATATTTACGAATGCGAATGCGACTAATCGTCACATCACTAGTTCATACACTTTAGCATTACCAAAACTGCTAATTGGTTTTTTTTGTCAGAGTTTTTTGACCCCAGTACTCGAATATTTTGGAAGTTAGTGACGAAAACACTGAGTAATCTTGTTTTGGACAACACTTGTCATTGTCCTGTCGTTTTGTTGTAAACAGCCCAAAATATCGATCATTTGCATGTTTCTCCGGTGACACGGCAATATCACAAGATTTACTCTTGTGATATGACAAACATTTGCTTTGGATGATCTTGGACAAGATTATTTGTCAACTTCAGGACAAAGAGTAATAAGGATGTAAAAAATATAGTTGCTTATAATGTAATCAACATAATTTTACAGGTTCCGGTAGCGCCAGATATTTTAGTAATTACCAAATATTATTTGCCTTAAAATAGCTGTGTAATGTGTAGTACTTTGAAGAATCATTGTTCCGACTTGTACAAGAAACGAAACATATGTGATCCCAAGAACCTTCTCAAAAACTGTATGTAGCTTACAAACATGTTACGAGGATGTTAGGCTACGTCCTTAACCCGTCTGATTTAGAATCAGACATATAACATATAAGTACAGGGTGATTTTTTAAGCGTGCGTGGATAAGGAATTCTGAAACTATAAGGATTAGCGAAAAATGCTGAAAGGACTTACGAGGCCGATTTTGATTAAAACCAAAACTGGGTATTAAGTTTTTCAAAAAAATCGTTTACCTAGTAGGGAATCGAACCAGTTCATTTTATAAAAAAAAATCATACCCTGTATTATTGCGCCATCTGATAGTGTTACTTAAAGGGATCAAATTCTGGAAACTGTATACGTGACCAGCAGTACAATGATAAAGGGTTAGATAAGTTAATTCTGTGCGGTGTGGTCACCTCTATACTGTTATACTCCGTCGAATCACCTAAAAGTACAATCGAATACTTTTTATCTATTCTCTAACAATAAAGCATAAAGCCGGATACAATGAAAGCAAATTAACGTAATTATCGAGCGGCATTGTACTCGGAACAAAGGCGAATCGCTGCATTAAAAAAACATTATACATTATATACATATTATACAATACAAACATTAACCGAAACAATACCATCTAACATTCGTTCGTCGTTAGCATAAATCCGGCCCGCCGGGAGTACACTCAGGCACAAAAATCGTATGAAATTATAGAAACGAAAACTAATGAAGTTACTTTCTTTGAATTATGATTAATTTTTGTTTCGCTAAAGGAAATTCGTTTCAATTTTTAATTGCAATAAAGATTAAAATGAGGGAATACTGTGACCAAAAATAATTTACTAAAATGATTTATTCATTGTTGTACATTGAAATATATGAATACTTTACAATAACGAATATTTACGTTGACCCTTGTGACTTTTGTGATTTTTGTTTACTTGCAATTTTGATACATTCAATATATCTAACAATAATGTCGAATCAAAATTTTCCTCATAAAGGCATTGAATATTTTTGCATACATAATTTAATTAGTAATCTGTTTTACATTAGGTGAAAAAACGTTTCTACTTACATAATTATATCTCTTGTATAAGAAGAAAAATTCCGATCTTACTTAAGTCTGGGCATAAAGATAAATGTTCCATTCCGCCGCTTAAGTATTTAACAAAAATGTAAGTAAATCGATAGAAACCGAGCTCGGAAACATTCCGCTGCACGATGCCAAAAGCGAGGTTAAAAAAGCGTGTTCGAGTGTTTCCGAATGAAGACAAATTGCCGGTCGCCATGCTGAGCCGCTTTCGCAAGCTTTTATTATTTTTGCTATTTACCCACAATATGTATTTTTAGGAATTTACATATGTACAGGAACACGCTGTATAAAGTATGCGAAAAACTAATTAAATATGTATGGTCTATGAAGTACGCAAACTATTTCCTAATTAAATATTACACGACCTAATAAGATAGTGCTCCTCAAGAGTTAAGGCTATAGGTAGCCGATCTCAAGTGTGACCAATTAATTCAATTTACAGCAGGCTACTTGAGGTCTATAAACTAGATATTAAGTGACTAAAATAAATAAATTGTATCTTAACTATCCAGCTATATAATTTGATCTTCATAACTGTACTGTAATTAAAGGATAAATTTCCAGTCATGAAAAATTTTGAGATTATTCTCAGTCTAGATATTTCCGTACTAAATTAACATCAGATATTATATACGTAATTTCTGCGCTCGAGTGTACCTCTTCAATTACTTAACTACTTGAAGTATTGTAATGAAACGTAATCTTTTCGTTGCTATGCTATCCGCGGATCGAATAATAATCTTCTAAAAGGTATTACGGGCACTCCGGCACAAAGGAGAGATGTTTGCTAACGTTTGTTTGAAAATACATTATGTCGGATGGCAACAAGGCTTGGGAAATAATTGAGTGAAATATTATCTTTTGCAACTTTTTCATGAGCTCCGTAATTTCGTATTCGAGGAAATGGACCAATTTATGAAGTGAAGTACGTATTGATTTCTTGCTATATTAAGCTTCTTGATTGAAGGCTGTTACTACGTCTTACTGAAATATTCCTCATGAATCCAAGAAATCTTAGATACGACTATATTCCAAGAACCTTTTTATATCCTAAATCTTGAGAATAGCGTTTTAATAAGTAAGCATTATGTACTAAAAAGGGTTATTCTTTTTATTTTCTGGATAAACGAAACCATTGATTTTTATGTTAAAATGCACATCTTGGTACAAAATACTATCAGAGCGACTTTGACGAGAAAACCTTTAAGGGCATTATGAAGAATTCACATTTACCGTCAAAGCAGGTGATAGTTATAAATATAATCATAGGATGTATGTCTGTCATATAAATGCTTGACCAGGTCTCACCAGGTGTGTTGACGTCCAGACCACACCACAGTGTCTAGGCAACACAATGAAGCTAAGTCATATGCAGAATGAGTCAGTATAGTTTTCTTTGTGAGCACCGCTGATGGATTTAGTTCAATGTCGGTTACTCATTCGAGAATGCCCTATTTTGTATCACAAAGGCGAGGAAAATTTATGCCTACTTTATTAAAAACTCTGTTATAAAGTAAAATCTTACAGGTTTTTTTTTGGTATTTTTATCTTAATATTAATACTTCTTCAACTTCTTTATAAATATTTTTGTCTGTTTCTCTTAGTTTAATTTATAACTAATTCATAGTTATGTTTAGCTACATCAGTCTGTCTTAGTACTTCTATAGAGGAGATGGAGCTACTGCCTAGGTGGTGGAGCGGTAAGCCCCACTGCTGGGCGTTGATCTTCTCTCAGGACAATAAAAAATAGAACTTTTAAACCGTTTTAAAACTTAACTCACGTATTAACTAAGCCTCTGCCGTTAATCCTATTTGCTGACATATATGGAAAATAAATAACGTCTCGTTCAAACTAATCTTCAGCAGGCATTCAGAACAACACAAGATGATTTATTACGAGTATGTATTCATTATAAGTCTTAACAACTAGCTGATGTTCGTGACTTCGTTCGCGTGGATGACCAACAATAACTATTTATGTGGCTACCACGACCATATTTCTTTCTATCTTATATTAGTAGCATAGATTTGTAGCGTTTGGACAGTTGGCGAATATGTTACTTTTTGAGGCGTTTTATTTCAGTCCTGGTGTGCCTTATATGCGATAATTTAAAGCAAAATTACAAATTCTATTTTTAGCCCCATTGTAGGATTTTTCCCGTGTCGGTAGGTGCTATGGACATACAAAGACAAGACGAATTGAGGTGATTCTGTAATCATTTATTTTACTCACTTCTCACTTACTTCGTGATTGGTTTTTCTATTGATCTTCATTATAATAAATCGACAGTATAAGAAAGAAAGAAAACTTTATGATATTATATTTTTTTTTGTTCGATGCCATTATTTCCTAGTATGTGCGATATTAGTTAACCTGTCTCTACAGATGCTTCTGTTAATAGCTCATTATAGTAAACTTATTACTTAAATGAAATCTGAAAAGTGCTCTGCCACTTATCCGCAAAAAAATAAACATTTTTTTCAGGAAACCTAACTTCCCCATCTTCAAGTTTAACATACAGACATACCAACATTATATTTACAACAATAAATCCGTAGGTGTCGTTTCAAACTGCCGATGACTCAAACATCAAACAACAATTACACGCGACAGCGCGATTTATACCACCGGCATTAATAACCAACTGATTACACTAACAACACTTTACCACCACACCCGCCTTTATTTTAAACAAATAAAGTCGATATTTGCTTGTGTTAATACAAAGTTAAAATTGTCGCAATATTTTACGGCTAAACAAGCAATTTTGAACGTTTTAATCTATTTATAAAGTACGTTTTTGAATGGCGTAAAATTGCAACATTGTTGCTTAAAACAGAATAAATGGCAAATAGAAATGTCTGCTCATAATTCTTGATAGAAAGTGATTATATTTATGTTAATTCTAATTCTATGTGAATTCCATTATAGCTTAGAAATCTATGAATTAAACTTGAGTACTTAACACTTTACAAAACGTTCTTACTTAATAATAAGAGACATAAACATCAACGCATCTTGATTAATGATGTATGTGGGTGTGAGTAACAATTTACCACAAGTTAAGGCCATCAGTGTCCCAATGCTGGACATCAAAGCATTCCTAAGAGTGAATAGATAGATTGTAGCCTAACCAAGCTTCATTTATTATGCTTAATGTTCCTGGAGTACTTCTGCATTTTTAATATGAAAACGAAACTAACTTGAGATTCAGACAAGATCAAAAAAAATATTTGGTTTGATTCGGACGTCATTGCACCAAAATTCACACCACATTCGTCCAAATATACGTACAAATTAAATGGTGGAAATAAATGGCCAGTTTACCCGCTCTACATTTTAACCTACATTTACCACCACATCATTTCTATTTCCAATCAGTTCTGTGGTTACCATGTGCAATGAACTCGATTCAATTCACCGCTGACTGAAACTGAATGCATCTGAAAATACTCCGCAACAAAGAACGGCTTGGAACTGTATAAGCGAACAACTCGAGCGATATTATTGCTTTTATAATGTTGGAAACGAGCATGCATTCCACCTGAAGTTTAAGGCGGTAGAGCCCTTTGTGGTTCGATTTCGGCGGCACCACCGTCAAACTTATTTCTGCCTCATAATAGCAGTGTTCAGCGCTGCTGTGTTCTGGCTTGAAGGGTATGGTTAGGAAGACATACTTATCCTAGGCGTTCCAACTTAGCCCTCAACAGGAGCAACGCATCTGTGGTCTTATCTGGGGTTGATTATAGATTTACATGGGCGGCGGTTGCCGCTCACCACCAGGTGGGCGGCATGCTCTTTCCCTACTTCCAGCATATACGTGACCACTGCCCCCCATAGATATTTGTAACCAGCCCCAGATAAAATGAGTTTTACCTAGGTAATGG
>DWPV01003815.1:0-14576 GCA_018251915.1 Urbanus proteus proteus
TAATAGAAATAGTATGGCATAATAGAAATAGTATTAGTACAATCCAAGTAGGTATACTTGGAGTGTACTATTCGAGTCACAAAATTAAAATTTGTTTTTGAAATTTTATTCAGTTTTGCAAAAATTAAACAAATTTTCGAATTAAAAAGTTTCTATCCTACAAATGTAAACAATAAATAAATATTAAGTCAAAAGTATAAAGTTGTATTGGGTGGTAAGTAGTATTAAGTTATTATATGGCTAAAGCATCATTATGCATTTGTACCGTAAAATAATAAATTTTGGTTCTACGCAAAAGTGATTAATCACCACCACGGTTTGCGGAGACGTTTGATGGATGCGATCGCAGTCTAAACCTAGAATAGAACTAAGATGGTTACAACTACATATAAACTTCAATTCTAAATAAAATGTCGTAATACCTACTAACTTCTCTTTTATGGTATAATATTTTGTGAATGATAATTCGATTCTATATAACATAAAATATTTGTATATACAAATGACGCTTCTATGGTTATTATCTTCGGTCTTTCTTGAGCGATTCATACAAACAAAATGCAATAATAGTTGAAAAAGTTATTAAAAATGCTTATGTTGAAACTAATTTACATACATTTGTCTGTAAGATTTCAACAATAGTACCATCCTACAATGCTTTTAGTATACAAATATAGAGGATAATACTATCTCCATAGAGACCTAAGAAAATGCAAATAAAAAAAACTTAATAATGAAATTATTTAAATTGGTACATCAGAGATAAATACTATGATACTACTGGGATGTGTAACATAAGGTCATCTCGCTTGTGCGCTAACGTGACTAATTACCGCCACGATCAGTGTAGACATTTTGATAGATGTATGGGTTCAGACCGAGCTTAGACTAGAACATGCATGGATGACAGTGTTGGACTCTACATATATCACTAAATGCAATAAATACTAAAAAATACAAGTTCTCAAGTAACATGATGTAAAAAAAATCGGAGGTATAATATTTTTGATGAACTTTTTGATGAATTAATTTTAAACACATTTTCTCTTCATTATTAAATCGTGATTTACTTATATAAATTAATACAAAGTATATAAGATAGGTACCTTAACCCCAGTGATTACGAAAAATCGATCTTAATTTATTTTAGGTAATTGTGTCTAAAACAGTGAAGATGAAATCAACACCAATAAAACCAAACGTACTTACACTATCTACGATCACACAAATATAAATATCAGAATACAAACACAAACACACAGAATACTTATCAAATCTTCTTTTCTTTCTCCTTTACCCACATCTTATTTCTGTCCAAGCATTGTCTACAAAATACGCAAACATAAAACTAGAGATTTACGTCCGGGTAATATCAGGTCCTCTAGGGAGTCCGGGACAACCCTGGTCCCTGCATGAATAAGGAATAAAGCTTAACCTTACGGCCCTGCAGTTGGCGTAAATATGGAACATCGGAATGAAACATGCTCTTGAATCCTTCGAGAATATACAAGAATACTCGTTGCCTTCAAATGTCAAAGAAAACTGTATTATTAACATATTTTGAACAACTAACATGTGTAGCTTATTCATAACTATCATGTATCATCAACTGATTGTGCTCTCGGTTTTAAGAATGGGTTACTGTAAGAGAAGTTTCAAAATGAAACGAGTTTTGTTCATAGTCCAACTGGCTAAGTGCGGGTTAATATTCAAACCTCTTAGATAACTGAATTTTCTCAAAAGTTTTTTCACCTCGCTATTTAAATTTTTTTTCACCTCGCATTTTAAAATTAGTATTGTTTGCAAACAAAACTTCTAAAGTCACAGTTTGTCTCAGTAGAGTGGTCAACTCGGCTTTTACTAGTGATTTTATCAGTTTTACTTTTAATATAATCGCAGAATCAATTGTCATTTTTCAGTGAACTATTAAGTTGTTACTTTTCAAATATTTCCTAAGATTTATCTACGTAATCGAATACATTGCACTCGGATTTTAGCGTAATATGGCTGTAGATTTCCGATTTCTGGTCCAATACCAGTTACACGGCGATTTAGGCCGGCAAGTGTTCGCTAATCTATCAGATTACGCTGATTGATGTTCCGACACACCGTTGGACGACAATCGACAAGCGGTGCTATGTTAGTAGTTATACTTATATATACCACTAGCTGATGCCCGCGGTTTAAAAAGTAACATGGAATGCATTTTTAAACATAATTGAAAACCCGCTCTCCCGCGATGGCGGCAGCTTGCGCGTGGCGCGCGCGCAAATATTTTTTCCAAAATTAAAGTAGTCTATGTTACGCCTTACACCTTCAGCCGTGTTCCAGTGAAAGTTCCATCAAAATCGGTCCAGCCATTTAGAAGATTACCTCAGCCAAACTGACAGACAGACACACAGACCGATAAAAATATTTTAAATGCATCGTTATAGGCATCGTGCATGCATACGTGTATGCACTTACATACGCATTGAGTAAAAAGTTGTTATTAATTTACACTTTAATTTTATTTATTTGTATAGATTTTAATCTTACTTTGACAAAATACGTAAAATAAACATCTTGTGATATTTGTTTTTTTTTTATAAAATGTGAAATTCAATGTTATATTATTTTGTTTGGAACTCTTAACGACGCTTCGCCATTTCAGTTGACCGACTTAAACTTAATGCTTAAAGGAAACTTTAATGTTTATCTTTATTCAAATATTCGGCATTCGATAACTTTACCTTGACATGCATAAATTAATAAAGCCTACGAATTGATAGTTGCAAATTAAGAAGACCTACAAAATCTATAGAAGATAAACTCAAAGAAAACAGCTGATTCTTACTTAACTAAGACAAGCAAATGAAAGATACCTTTCTATTTGTTTATTATTACGTTTTAATAAAGGAAATAAAGTAAAAAACCATATAGAACGCTGTGAATACAGAAATGCGATATATTAAGCGAAGTTATGTCTGGCGTCTAGCCGCGGCATTATTTCTGCACGTAATCTCTCGGTATGAACTAAATTTAAACGCTGAATTCCTGAGATTATTCTGAAATTATGTGAATAATGAACTTGTGGCGCCGAATGTTTGGCATGGTTTTATTTAGACGGTCCTTCAGTCCTCGATTTGTGACGTTTTGTTAGTATACCTACCTGAGAAAAGTCAATGGCAATTTTGCTTTTATACAAGTTGTGTAAAATAACTTCAAAGATTTAGGTAAATTAAATAGGTGTGTAAGTATTTTGATCCCAAACAAAATACAGGTGTTCCAAATTACATAAAATAACTTGTTAGATACACTATAATTTTATGAATTAAATTATTGCAACAGTATTATCAAATACTTATGCACTTATCTAACTATAAACTTATGATATTTATAAAGTACCTATTAGTAATGAATTATTTGCGCTATCAGTAACGAATAATATAAGCTAAATATAATGAAAATAAATTATGAAAAAATCTATTTAGTGTCAAAAAAATCTAGTAATTGTAAATAATTAAACATCGCTTTAGCTTTAAGGTTGTTTAAAATATGACTTTAATTTCACCCTTAAACTTAAACCCCGTTAAAACCGGCTAAGAAGCTCCGGTCACTTACATTGTTGCAATCGCATAAAATATTACTACAATTAACTGTTACATGAACCAGATCCGTCGTCATCTAAGAAAACACCGTATTTTGCAGACTCACTTACCTTCGAGTTCCGCCCTTACCGCGTTCTTCCTAACGAGTAAAACTAAACCGTATTCTATGAGAACCACATCTTTCCTAATTCCCATATTATAAGATTTAGTTTCAGCTTCTAACTACTTTTCTAACTTCTAACTACTAAGTTGATTGATATTAATGCACACCGATGGATGACAATCGACAAATGAAGCTATATTAGTAGGTATAATTACTAACCGGTATTTATCTATACCATAGATTCAGTATGGATATTGTTTTGATAGTATTACATAAGTACTATTGTTGTATTATTGTGATAAATGTTAATGATAATTACTTACATACCTCAGATAAATAATTACATACATAAATGCTCTAAAAATATTACTAATACTCGTAGGCCCAATAATTATGAGTAGGTAATTGTAGGTAATCCGACTTCGGGTAAAAAAACGCAAATTCAACATAGGTATTAATGAACATATTAATAAACAAACCCAATATTCAACACACCATTACACATTATTCTACACCAATAGTCTACACATAACCAAAAACTATTTGTAGGTAGGTAGGTACTACCTAAATACTACAAACTTATCTGTAAATAGTCACGTGCACTAATACAAATTGGTACCAACGCCCTCAGCCTACAGCTGATTACTTCACCAGTTTAGTGTGTCAGATTATTATGCAAATGGATTCCCTTCTGTGAATGCATTAATAATTATAAAGCGTACCTAATGAATGGGACACGGTCTACGAATGTCGCGGAGGGAATTTACGAAAATTAATTTACATACGTTAACTGCTTGTCACAAATTAAGGTTATTGGTTCAGTGTTAACGATCATCTTCTAATTTTCGTCAAAAATGGCGTCGTTTATGTCACGAGATAAATACTTAATAAACAGTAATATATATGTAGATACATTATTGTTACTTAAATGATGTTGAAGTGACTATTTATTTTCTAATTTATATTAACATAGTATTGGAGATTTACTTACCCAAGAAATTCTTAGCTAAAAAAATTAAATACCTAAAAAAATACATATCTGGAAATTATACGCATCATTAGGAATAATTTTATATACCTACTTACTTAAATAATGTATTGTATGATGAATGATATAAATAACACATATTTTACTTGTCGTGATGAGACAGTTGGTAATGTGTCGTAACAACTTCATTACAATTGCAAAACATGTTGTGATTTCTACGCATTGTCATCTTATAATTGTACAACTTAAAAGACGTAACACCTTCGTGGTTCGAATCCGAAAGTGCCACCTGGAGCTATTTCTGCTTTGTAAAAAGTACTCAGATGTCGTATGGTGTGGTGCTTAACACTGCTGTTTTAAGGCAGAAATAGGTGTGGCGGTGGTGCCACTGGAGTCGAACTACATAGGGTTCTACCACATTTCATAAATTCAGTTTTTCAAGAGTCTCTGACACTTATACAAAACTCTTTAACTTTTAAATAATTTTCATTTAATATTTTCCTATAACAAATACCTGCGAATCGTATTCACACAGAAATTCTTATATAAAAATACCAATTCTGGAAATATAACCTTCACGTAGGGATCATTTTGGTATTCATCGAATGTGTCTATATGAAGGGTTTTACTAATGTCGTAAAGGGGGATGTAGAATGAAATGAGATACTCATAGCAGCTTATGAGTTTTGTTTTACGCGCGTAGAGGTAACAAACATGCCAATATTATACGGAAATATACCTTCTCGTGTTATATTTCGGTACGTTTTTGAAATATATATTTAAGAATATTTATTTAAGGCCTAACTTAGTCAATACTATTAATATATTGTTTGAAGAACAAGTTCAGATGAAAAAATATAAAAAAGGAATAAGCAATTAAACAAAATGTTAATTAAGCACATAGTTCTGAAGTCTCCGTTTAAAGTCACTAATTTCTCAAATTTTACATCACATAGGTACAAATATATTTAATTGGCTGGATTATGACGTCAACTGACTCTAAAATGTATGTTATTAAGAAACCAGTATTCTAGAAGGACATTTATAATTATGACAATACTTTATACCGACTATAATATGAAACAAAACTTCCAATAGTATCCATATTATCAAAGTAATATTTTATGCATCCGCTCACGCAAATGCTAGCAATTGAGAATAATATTATTATCTGCTTGAATTTTGACAGCGAAATACCCGATGCGGTTTTCATATCCGCATAAATTCACAATACTACGCCGTTGATCCCAGATGTTAATTCAATCATCGGATCATGAAAGCATTCATTGTTACAAATTAACATGGATTTCACAGTATTAAAATTCGATATAAATATCAGAGAGAAATGTATTTCAGAGACAATGGTTCTATTTTTGTTACGCAGTAATACAATGCTTACTTGATGATGACTTATATATTATCTACTACAATTTTAGTTCAATAATGAAATTATAGGCAAAATATAGAAGATATAGTAAATACATGCAGGAATTTATCTTACGAGTTGGTGTCATTAAGATTCAACCTGTCAGAATTCAATTTAAAGGAAATCGTAGGTTTAAATGACTGAATTAGGCCACCGTATCCGCTTACCATCAGCTGCAAGATTAGAAGGTACCTACTGATCTATAGTTTTTCTAACAACGTACTAGTATACAATACTATAGAAGGCTACAAATATAAATTACTTATAAGTATGCACAGAATTTAGTGCTTTTTATTTTTATAAAAACGATACATTTTACTTAACTACCTATATGCAAATATTTTAGAAATACCTAACTATACGTAGGAGAATGCAAGTCCCATTCTGTAGTTTCCTATTTCTGTACCAGCGTAGGTATGATTTCCGGCACCATATTGCAGCAATATGTTTCCGTTCCGTCATTAAATTAAACTACTATTTCGGCGTTCAGTATAAAAAACGGTGATGTGAATAACGCTCCAATTTCCAAGGTCAGTTTAGTCCCACGGAATTAATTTCAGTTGCAATTTGAACCTATCGGAACACATAATACTATTTTGAGCAGATGTTTCCAAATTTTCTAGTCGATCGCGCGTGTACAAGTTAAATTAAGTAGCAAAATTCCAAGCAAAGTCACCCTTTTCGCCGAATCGTACTGGTCACCACACAATAGTTTTCAGAATTTAGTGGGCGTTTTGTAATCCCCGAGGATTCGTGTATCGGTAGGTTCGCCAACTATTTAAGTTATTTAGGGTCAGTCCCGTAAATCTTAATCGCTGTGGAAAGTTGGTGCAATGACTCGTGAAGAGGACTGTCCGCGCATAAATCGTAGATGCGGTCGACATGTCGGGTCTGACTCTACGGTTCAGAAAATGTGACTTTTGTAACAAGTGGTCTATTTTATTATATTTTCTATTTATTTGTATAGATTTTGTTATATAATTGAAGAACCTTTAATGTTTTATTATATGGAAAGTATTCAGTATGTTTTTTTATTAAGACAAAACTAACTGCACCGGTTTGGAAAACTTTTGTGACATATTTTGAAATAGTGTCCTGTAATGTTATATTATGTAGATATATCCTGTCTTATTTATATTTTTTACCAGTAGGTGGTAATCCCTACTTAAAATTAGGTACATTGTCTGCTTGTAATCTCTCCATTGCCCATAGGAAATACAAAAATATTCTTGATTTATGCATTCGATGACGCGAACAAAACGCAACGGATTCCTATTTTCATAAAAGTATGTACTTCTATAACACTCGTGGCCAGCTTAAGATGTTTCCAGTTCTATTTTTAGCTCTATATCTTTTGTAACCTAACACTTTTGTCTTTGTAGTAAAAGAACCTGACCTATAAAACTTTATCAAAGTAGGTTAAGAGGGAAGTTCTTTATCAATGTCTCATAAAACCTCACAATAAGAATACCTCTGCTTTTAAAACTTTTGTTCCGAAGTACAATAGTTACAACTATTAAAATGTGAATAATGTTAAGTTAAAACGGTTTAAATATGTATGTCTCTGTGTGTAACTGTGCAAACAAGAAACAATTCGACCGATTGTAAAGGAAAGTAAGTAATAAAAACATACAGTAAGATATTTTTGACTTCAAAATATAAGGTAAATGGTTCTTATGTGAAATTTTAAAATTAGTACACAAGAACACCTACATAATCACAAAGCAAAGAAGGGGCGTCAGCCTTAGTGTACAATTTAATATGCAGGTCATGTACTAAGATTTGCTCGTCCAACCAATGTTTGTTTGATCCCTTCGTGTACTGACAACTGACAAATGCTACACTGTTTGTTTGTGCAGGTAACGCCTGACCTTGTTAAATACACAAACATAACACAAATGTAGGTACATACATTTGGCAATGTAGGTGGCGAGCCTTCTAACAAGGTCTTCATGCCTGGAGAGCGGCTTCGACAGTCTCAGTTCAGAGCTTGAATATATGCAAAATGATAAGAATAAGAATACTTCAATAGTGTGATTTAAAAATACTAGTGGCGCCATCTCTTAATGAGCAGCGGGAAGTAGTCACATATAGTGATGTGTAGTGAAGTGGTCCCTATACTGTTCTAACGTTCCGAAGGTTCAGGGTGTGATCCCTGATCGGATTGGAAACAAAATATTTGTTTTTACTTAGTTGCCTTTGTGCTGTGATTCGAACCATGGATCTTCCGATTGTCAGACCGAGCTTCAAGCACTTGGCTATCATTTCTTTCTGCACGCCAAAGAGATATTAAAAACAATATTCTCAAAAGCCAATCGCTCTTGGCTAGCGCAAGGGCATATAGCCTGAATCCTGGTCTGGTCGTTAACTATTTCCCAGTCGTGGAACAATAATGGATTAACAACTTAGTTCCGAGTATCAAAAATGTACCACCTACATGAATAATGCTTAAACATTTCACATAAACAAAGCCGCGCCACCTTAATAAACATTTACCTAGCTTGCTTTCAAAGTGCTCTAAGTTTCAATTCCCCAAAACGAATCTTAGCTGGCTCGAAAGCCGCAACGTTTTGCCTGTATCCTCTTGTCGCGTTAATTAATTAAAACAACAAAGTTTCCAGTCACTTCTCTGTTACACGCTCCTGCTAATTAGATCGTATAACTGTGCTACTTAGGTACATAGATAATCTTCTAAACAAGTAATTGATATTCACTTTCAGTACTTTCAAGCTTCAATTTATACTCACAACTATTTTATGTAGGTACATAGGGTACCTATTCGTGTTATTATTAAAAACCCTTTCTTAGTGTTGGATATGTGAGGGTACATTAATATTTTTCAGTAATAAAATCGTGCGCACCGATTCGGCCGTGTTGTTATTATTCATATTAAATATATCCAAATATCTTACTGGCGACGAGGATAAACTGTGTAATTTCGTAATTTATATTAAAACAGTGCTAAAATGCCAATCGGTAAGATTGAACAGTTCGATTTATCGAGTAAAAAGTGGTCGGCGTATATCAGACGCGTGGAACAGTTTATTGCGTTGAACGAAATTAAAAAGGATTTAGAAGTGGCTACGTTAGTGACTTTAGTCGGTGAGGCCACGTACGATTTAATGTGTGACCTCTGTGCACCCAACAATCCGGAAACCAAATCATTTAGTGAACTGGTGAAAATCGTCAGTGACCACCTGGAGCCTAAGCGTTCGGATATAGCGGAACGTCATGTGTTCCGACAAAGACGCCAAATGGCAGGTGAAGGCTTAAGTGAATATCTACAGGCTTTGAAACACTTAGCGAGTACATGTAATTTCGAGACTAAGCTGGAAGAAAATCTACGTGACCAGTTCGTGTCCGGGTTATCGAGTGACGACATGAGATCTCGTCTGTTCGCGGAACCAACGCTGACATACAAGCGAGCGATCGAGTTAGCACTAGCCCTGGAAGCGGCCGAGCGACATGCTCAGATCAGCGTGTCGAGCGGCGATGCAGGGGAGCAGCGAGCGGTTCACGGCGCCGAGCCCGTGCACCGGGTGGCGGCGGTGGCGGCGCGCGCGACCCGGGCGGCCCAGCGCGGCGGGCCGGACTCGGCCGGCGGATCGGCAGGGACGCGTCAAGCATCGTACGACTCTCGGGTTTGTTCGAGATGCGGTCGTAACCATCGCTCGGATCTGTGCCGTTTTAAAAATTATTCGTGCGATAATTGTGGACAAAAGGGACACCTTCGAGTTATGTGCAAAGTTCGAGTAACTGACCGGCCTTATAATAAACGTAGGGAGCATTTTTACATGGAGGGCGATGATGTCGGATCGGATTGCGATTTTAATAACCTTAGTGTGAGCGGGAAAGATGATAAGCCATATAGTGTGCAAGTGAGTGTTAACGGGGCAACGATTAAATTCGAATTGGACACTGGCAGTAAGTTGTCAACCATTAATTTAGACTGTTACAGGAAATATTTTCACAAGATGAAATTATTACATGATGATATTCGTTTGCGTTCCTATACGGGTAATATAATCCAACCTATGGGTTATATATTTGTTGATGTAGTACTCGGAAAATATGCAGCTCGTAATCTTAAATTGTTCATTATTGAAAAGGGGGGCCCTCCGCTTCTCGGTAGGTCTTGGTTGAGGGAATTAAAAATTGATGTTGTCACTATTAATGATTTATTGTTACATTTGTCAGAAAATAATTTAGTGGAACAGTTTAAGCACGAGTTTCCGACTGTTTTCATGTCCGGATTAGGAACTTGTTGTAAAAAAATGTCATTACGGTTGACGGATTCGAACCCCGTATTTATCAAAGCACGGAGCCTGCCGCTGGCGCTACGCAAGCCGGTGGAATTGGAATTGAAGCGGCTCGTGGCCGAGGGTACCATTTATAAGGTAGATTATTCTGATTATGGGACACCAATCGTACCGGTGATTAAAAAATCGGGTGAAATTCGTATTTGCGGGGATTATAAAGTCACAATAAACCCGAAGCTGATAAGGGAACCGTACCCTCTGCCACGAATTGAAGAATTGTTTGCTGTGTTGAGTGGTGGGGAACAATTTTCGAAAATCGATCTCACGAATGCCTATCAGCAGTTATTATTAGAAAATGAATCGCAGCCGTGTACGGCTATCACTACTCATATAGGTACTTTTGTTTATCGGCGTACCCCTTTCGGGTTAACTTGTATACCTGAAAAATTTCAGAAGTTTATGGAGGAAACGTTAAGAGGACTTCGGGGAGTAGCCGTGTTTCTAGACGATATCGCGGTGACTGGTCGAAACAGACGTGAACATATGGATAATTTGAGAGCATTGTTTGAAAGGTTACGTGAGGTCGGTTTGAGAATAAAACTCGAAAAATGTTCTTTCATGCAAGATTGTATAACATATGTCGGATTTATAATTGATAAGCACGGATTACATCCGGATCCAAATAAAGTTACAGCAATTGTAAGTGCACCCGCACCGAGTAATATTACGCAACTAAGATCCTTTCTAGGTCTCGTGAATTATTATTCAAAATTTGTTCATAACCTTAGTTCACTATTGCATCCTTTACACAAGTTGCTGCGTAAAAATATTATTTGGTGTTGGTCAGAAGAGTGCGATAAAGCATTCCATAGAATTAAAGATATTATGTTAAGTGAACAAATACTCGTTCATTACGATCCTGAATTACCGTTGGTGTTAGCAGTCGACAGTAGTTCGTACGGCATCGGCAGCGTGTTGTCGCATCGCTATCCAGATGGCAGCGAGCGCCCTATTTGTTTTGCGTCGCGCACGCTTAATGCGGCCGAGCGTTCTTATAGTCAACTCGACAAAGAAGCGTTGGCGATAATTAGTGGTGTTACGAAACACCACCAATATTTGTACGGTAGAAAGTTTATAATCAAAACCGATCATAAACCTCTCACATTCATTTTTGGACCTAAATTAGGGTTGCCGCAAACCGCCGCTAGTCGACTCCAGCGGTATGCAACAAAGTTAGCTGCGTATGATTTTGAAATTGAGTTCGTTAAGTCGAATGATAATAGTAATGTAGATGCACTTTCGCGACTGCCGTTGCCGCATGAAAAGATAAGTGATTCAAAGATGATATCGGTATCTTATATTAACTATGTCGAAGAGTCTTTTCCTGTAAGTGCGAAAGAGATAGCTTCATTGACGCAGAAAGATAATTTGTTAAAAAATATTTATAGTTATGTCATTGAGGGTTGGCCGTCTAAGCCGGCATGTTCGAACGAAAGTCCTTACTTTAATAGAAAAGAATTAATTTCATTAGATCGAGGTTGTCTTATGTATAGTCATAGAATTATTATTCCTGAAATGCTCAGAAGCCAGGTTCTTAGAGAGTTGCATGAGGGGCACCTGGGAGTTGTCAAAATGAAAAATACCGCTAGGAGTTTTGTGTATTGGCCTCACATTGACGTCGACATCGAGCGGTTGTGTCGGGAGTGCAGCGCTTGTAGGCAGCAACGTGACGCGCCGCCCCGAGCTGTTCTCCATCCGTGGACATTCCCTGCTCGCCCGTGGCAACGCATCCACAGCGACTTTGCCGAATTTCAAGGCAAGCATTACCTAGTGACTGTCGATGGTCACAGCAAATGGATAGAGGTACAAAAGATGGGAACCATGACAGCCACCGCCACCATACTTAAGTTGCGAGAATTATTTGCACGGTTCGGGTTACCGACTCAGTTGGTTACCGATGGGGGTCCACCGTTTTCTTCAAACGAGTTTGCCGATTTTCTAACAAAAAATTTAATAATCCACACGATCACTAGCCCATATAGACCGGCAGGCAATGGTGCAGCAGAAAATGCCGTAAAGTTAGTAAAAAGGGCAATGAAGAAAGCGGTACACGAGAGGGTCGATGTCGAAACGGCCATTTCAAAATTTTTATTCCAGTATCGTAATTGCGAGCACGCAACGACCGGAGTGTCGCCGGCGGAGGCAATGATAGGCAGGCGTTTACGTAGTAGGCTCGACGCATTAAGGCCCAGCGCCTTGCGGAACGTAGAAGTGGCGCAGGAGCGCGCGGGCGAGCGGCGCGGCGGCACGGAGCGCAGCGCGGCGCCCGGCCAGGCCGTGCTGGCGCGGGACTACCGGCCGCGCGCTGAGAAGTGGGCGCCGGCCACCGTGGTGGCCCGCGACACTCCAGTAACATATCGAGTTCGCCTCTCCGGTGGACAAGAATGGAAGAGACATATTGATCAGTTGATAACTCCTGGGAATACCTCGAAGCGATTCTCTTTGTCACAGTCTAATTCGGTTGAACCTCATATCATGGAGCACCAGTCAGACACTGTAGTTGAAAACCTCAATGAGAATAACATTAATTCAGAACAGAAATTAGATGTAGCAGATAACAGCGAAAGTAACACCTGTGTTAATTTGTTGCCGAAATCACCTTTAAAATCGCCCGAACCAGTCTTACTATCAAGACGTGATAGACCTATACGTACTTGTCGAATTAAAAAAATAAAAATTGAAGGGTAAACTTACAGTTTTTTTTAGGATACTTTAGTAACTATTGCAAAGCAATGAGCCTGAAACCTCATTATATATTTTTTTTTTGCCTTATAACTTGTTTATTTTCTTTTTATTGGAAGATTTTTTTTGTTGTTCTTTCTATTTTTTTTATGTTACTCTTACATCATAGTTTAAGAGGGGAGATGTTGGATATGTGAGGGTACATTAATATTTTTCAGTAATAAAATCGTGCGCACCGATTCGGCCGTGTTGTTATTATTCATATTAAATATATCCAAATATCTTACTTACCCTATATACCTTTGTTTTTTTTATTTGTTGACTAGGGGGAACCTTCAAAATGTACCTGACGCCTTGGGAGCCAGGTTATGCGAGATTTTTTCCGCACTAAAACCCCCCGACCATCATGGGCGCTGCGATGAGGACTCCGCGGTCTCAGCAAGGAACGTCATCCGGAGTCCTCTGAGCGCGCTGCCCCATCGGGCTTAATTCGGGCGAGCGCTGTTCTCGCAGCACCGTCAGGTGCACGGCGATATGTGGCCACAAATAACGCCGGCCTTTCTGGGGCCGCTGCGCTGGACGGACGGTTAGAGCTTCGAGTCTAGCCACCCGCAACCGCGGATTCCCCTTTTAGTCGCCTCTTAAGACAGGTAGAGGATACTGTAGCCCTATTCTGATCCCGGATTTACAGGGGTGCTTGTAGATCTAGATCACACCGTTACTTCCTTCAAACTTCCTTTTTCCAAACTTTTTCAAAACATAACGTATCCATGATATTCATTACATATTATTTCGTGATATTATCTACACTTGTCGGTCTATTCATAAAAATAAAATTTCTCTCTCAAGAACCACGAAATTTGACGTCGCATATTTTGCTCTGTACAGAATCTTGTACAAAAGTTTTTATTGTCATCTTCAACGCGCTCAAAGTCGCAATACCTTTTCAACGTTGAGTCCAATAAAATAACAATCCTAGCAACAACAAAATGTGCTACGGAGCTATTATTTGACCTTTAACCGAACTTTAGAGAATAAGTCACATTGCAAGTTTACAAGGTCCAATAAAATTGTTATTTGTAGCCAATGTAACGTGTTTTCTATGAAAGAACTTTTATTAATTCCCACATCTTTTTTGACGTAAACCATTTCGTTTATTTCCGCCGTTGTGGAGGAACTTTGTCGATAAATATATGGTTTAACACGTTCCACCGTTTACGATAAATACGTAGGCTATAAATGGATATAACTAAGTTTCCTTAAGAAAAAGTGACTCGATATTAAAGTTCTGTGACTTGATAGGCTTCTAATCTTTGGGTTTGGTTTGTTTGGGTTTTTTTTTATAACATGTGAGTAGCAAACGAGCTTGCAGTCCACCTGATGGTAAGTGTCCACTGCCGCCCATGGACATTTGTAATCAACCCCAGATATGATCACGGTCATACCTGGGGTTGACCACAGATGCGTT
>DWPV01003816.1:0-14576 GCA_018251915.1 Urbanus proteus proteus
GCGTCGCGGCCCGCCTCGCGCAGCCGCGGGAACGCCGCGCCCAGCGAGCGCGCCGCCGCAGCGCCCCAGCGCGACACGTGCGCGCGCAGCCCCGGCAGCCGAGACACGCCCGCCCAGCTCTCCTCCGTCGGCGTGCCCACCACCTGTGGGGCGACGTGCGTCAGTATCGTGCGTTTATAAGAGGAGCTTTCGTAGTGTCCGACCGAAGGTCTAATTCTGGCCGAATCCGAAGACGATTGTTCGGCAATCACGGCACCTTCGGCAAAGCCGAAACCGAAAGACCGAAGATTTTGAAAACTCTAAAAAATTTAAATTCAAATTGGCTAAAATTAATATTATAACTACATATTATAATACGTTATTAAATAAATATACGTTTTATAACTACATTAATGAATAGATAACTCCTAGAGCTGATTATAATTACTATGCATCGTGTCAAAAATTGTATCATTACGAAATAATTAAAGTTCTGCCACAAATGGTTGTGTAAGCCCACAGTATATTCAATTTCGGTGCTCTTTAAAAACCTTCGGCTTCGGCCAAAACTTCGGCCCTTTTTGGCCGACGCCGGATTTCGCCGAAGATGCGATTTTTGCCCGAAGATGGCCGAAGCCGAAGCTTCGGTCTGACACTATTTCCTAGCCATAACTATCCCCTCCATTGATGTGCCTACTAACTGTATGCAACACACGTTATTTCAACATAAATGTTGCTGAGACACACCTTCCCTACTTAAATCTTCGTATTACTGTGTCATCTACACCAAACCACAAGACATACTTCTTCGTCATACTTATATACTATACTATTACTCCCCCATATAAATCAAAGGGCTATAGGATACTATATTAGCGAAACTGACAATCATTATAAATTCTCGTTTTAACTCAGGTAAAAATATCTGGAATTTATGGTCGGAATTATCTATAGATCACTTCTATGCCTATATATCTTAATTAGTGTTTCAACTAGGTCTTAGTTAAACATTATACATTATATCAATTTATGACTTAATAAACATCATATAAATTTTAGATTATTGCATTATAATGTCATATATATCTGGACTCATATTACTGTTCTCGTAAGTTAACAATCATGGTGTTGGTACTTATTGTTCTTTACCCATACAAAATTCTAAACGTTATCTATTCAGAATATTTTCTCAAGACAAAGGCATGCAAAACACAAGTAAGCGCATAATGTCGATGTTATTCCGTTTATCTGTTTCAGTTGGAAATATTTACAATGTACGCGCGTTTTATGTAGAATACGACCATAAATGGTGTTTTAGTATAATTGCATGTTTCGACGTCTATGGCTCGCCGATCGTGATAGTGAAACGTGACTTGTGTTCCGACCAATGTGTGGGTACTGTGGGTATTTGAAAAGTGACTTGAATTGCATGGAATGCCATTGTGCTGTGGTTACGATTTATTGACGTATTTATTAAATAAGTTTTATATGTGTCACTGTTACAAAAGGTGTCTTATCAGTAACCACAAAGGAGAACATAACATCGATTAACAATTAAAAGCAACCTGAGTAGCCTTATATCGATTATGTAACGAGCTTTATGAAATTATATTAAGACAATTGAGAATAGAAATAATGATTAAAAAGGTATCAAAATACAAAACATCATATAAAATATATTCTTTGCCAATTTTTCCGGTTACACCAAGGGAAGGGTTGAGGCAGACGAAAGATTCAAAAACTACTTACACATTGGATACCTAGCTATTGGCCTGCAAAAGGCCTATCTCTGGAAATGCAAAGACTATTTCCCGCTCCCCCGGTTTACCATCCGCCGATGCCCTTATCAACACTAACTCCACTGTTAACTAAACACGAAACGAACCTTGAATATCTTGTCGAGCTGGTCGTTGGTGTCCCTGACGCCGGGGAAGGTGGGCACGCCGCAGAGCATCTCCACGAAGATGCAGCCCACGCCCCACATGTCCAGCGACGTCGAGTACTCCGTGCTGCCCAGCAGGACGTCTGAACGTACAAAAAAATGTTTATTTATTTCTGTGACGTACTTTAAAAAGGACGTCTGAACGTGCAAAATATCGTTTATTTATTTCTGTTAAGTATTTTAAAAATATATATAGAGTGACAATATCACATTGTTAGACATATTTGATTAAAATTCACGTTTGGTCTACTTTAATGTTTTGTATGTACTGTACTTACGCCAAATGTAAAGATTGTATCTACAGTCGTTTTGAGACAGTAAGCTTGACGATATCAATAATGCTAATAATTCTAATTGCGTAGATCTATCTAATTTACTTAATTAAAACCGATCTACAAAGTTAAGCAACGTCGGACACGGTCACTAGATGGATGGGTGACCGTTAGTGGCAAAATTTCATGCGCGTTTCCGTGCTTCGGAAGGCATGCTAAGCCTTCCGGTCGGTCTCGGTTGTTATCATTGTATAGCAGTCGTTAAACCTTGTCGGAGGCCTTATGGGCGGTTTGTAACATACGACTCGGGTTGGCCACTTACCCGCATCCCCTCCACCGCGCATTGGAGCAGCGTGATGAAGTACGCTCGAAGCCTCGCGAGAAGACCCGTGCCCAGCAGTGGGACATAAAAAATGCCAATACGATGAGGATGTGAACTCACCCGGCGGCCGGTACCACAGCGTGACGACCTCGTGCGAGTACGTGTGGCTCGGCACGGACTTGGCGCGCGCGAGCCCGAAGTCCGCCAGCTTCAGCTCGCCGTGCGAGCTTATCAGCAGGTTCTGCGGCTTCACGTCCCTGGTTATAACATATGTTTGTTAATCTCGTGATGTTGTATTATGTTTGTACTCATTAAGTAAACCTTGTTTTAAATAATTTTCACAATAACTTCACGTTTATTGAGAAACTAGATGATCCCCGAGGTTTCACCAGCGTTTAAAAAATAAATCAATAAACATGTCGCGAGATTGACACGGCGATAAAACAAAATAAATGTATCCCACGGGAACCGCACATTTTCCCTGGATAAAAGGTAGCCTATATATTATTCCAGACTAATGTCTTTGTCTACACCAAATTTCATCCAGATTCACTCAGCCGTTCTTAAGTTATAGAGTAACAAACATCCATCCATCCATCCATCCATCCATCCTCACAAACTTTCGGCTTTATAGATTCCTTTTGAAAAATAACTTACTGTAACAAATTGGTAAGTAATTTCACATGTAAACAAACTACCTAGTTTTTTTCCTATTTACATTAGTTAATTAAATCAGAAGAAATTCATTTCAAATTACATGTACCTATTTCTATATAAAAATATCATGTTCTACACAGGCGTAAGTAATAGGAACTATATTGCTGTATCTGGTTGATGATAGTGTAACTTTTGAACGTCTCGACCGATTTAGAATTAATGTCTTGTCTAGACGATGATTCACGGCTATCTGAGATCTGGGTAGGTGGTTCACAATTTTGTAAGTATAGTTCCAAAAGTGAAATCACTTAGATGGTATTGTGATTTCGATATTGACAATTTGCGATTCACATTTTCTGAGATATGAGAAAAAAAGTATATGATAATTATCTCATATCTTTAGTAGTATGGTAAATGCTACATATGTACCTGTGTAAGACTCTTCTCCGATGGCAGTAGGATAGGCCGCGGAGCAATTGGAACATGAACAGCCTAACGTTGTGGTGGTTCAGCCCGCCGGGGTGCCTCTCCATGTATTGTGATAGATCCGTGTCCTGGACAAACAGACGACACATTCAATTGTATGATTAAATTACATGTATTGATACGAAAATAAAGTCAAAATTGATAAATAGCTAATGGCTTTTCGCTTTCAGGTAATAATGTACCTCATTTGGTAAAATATTAGTTCTTTCCATCCCTTTTAAAAGGAAGTAATACATCGAAGAAAAAATACAAAATGATGACACATTATATGGTGCCCCGTTTAAAAAATACAAAACAATACTCAATTTAAAGGTACAATAAAAATATCTTTAATACCACATAATCTTTGAACAAAATACATTCAGCATAAGTTACAAGTACCTAGTTATTTCTGTAACTTGGTTAATCATGCTCTTATGTTGCACTCCACTCCACTGTGAGTACAAAGTTAATGAGCAATTCCTGTATAATTATAATTCCACGTAACTTTTCTATGTAAGACTCGTATTATACAGAATATTAATCAACTGGCAAGAGCTAAAGAGCGGGTCGCCATTCTATAACTTGGTTAGTGAGTTCTCGTATCCGGTCTACGGCACTCTTGTGTTAAACTTGGCTCCACTGTGCAAGTTAAATTAATGAGCAATTCCTGTATAATTATACCACTATGTAGCTTCGTGTTAGCGTCGTGTTATACAAGGTTTTATCACATTGCGAGCTTCCGGCCGCGACACCTTTATACGAGGATCCGCAGCGAATGGATTTTGAATTTTATACGGAATCCCTAGGAATTTTGTAAATTAAATTATGCTTATATCAATCAACGTGAGTTGTACATAAAAGCAAAGTCAAAATTTGTTGAATTGGATTTAATTAAAATTGTATCTTAACAAGTATTACGAAAATATGAAAACTATTATGTATATTTTTTATAACATGTATAAAAACCTTATAAAACTGTAACCAAAACCAATTGCTGTTGAAAGTCCTTTCATTTATCACTTGTGACTCGTAAAAATAATTGAAAAAATAAGTACCTAGCCCTTAACCAGGTTAACGGCGCTTCAACAACTAAATACAAGTGCGCCAAAGTATCGTAGGCCTTAGATGTTGCAGTAATGCAAAATCAGCAAAATGTATGAAGATTTAGTAAAATAAAAATAAAAACATAAATATTTTATTTTAATGCAGATTTGTAGCCAGCGATGGTATACAATTTAACAAGTGGCACTACATAATTGAAGTAAGGCAAGCAAGCATAAAAATATAGATGAATACTGATATTTTAAAGTATTTACTGAGACGAAATTTCCCTTTTAAAAATAAACGACAACTGTACTGTAACGGCCCGACATTATTGCGGGTTAAGTATTGTGCATATATAAAAAAAGGCGGGTTAAGTGTTGTGCATATATAAAAAAAGCTTTTTTGTGTCACACCTTAACGTGATGAACTTTGAAAATTCATTTCAACAACCAAAAGTAAGAATACTGAAGCATCGTAGGCTTCCGATGTTATAATTTATGCGTGTCTCGCTAACAAGTGGCCCGGCGTTATAGTACTTAGGCAAGTAAGAATCAAAAACAAAATATATATTAAGACTGATTTTCATTTTAGACACTAATGAGAGGAACTATGTGTCAACAACAACCGACAAGTATAAACACTGAAGCGTCGTAGGCTTCCGATGTTATATTTCATGCGTGGCTCGCTAGCAAGTGGCCCGGCGTTATTGCACTAAGGCAGTGTGAGCGTGGTAAGGCGGCGTCGAGCACTCGCTGACGAGATGAAAAACGTCGCTTTGTGTCCTGACGGGATAATGACGCCTTGCGTGCGACTTAATTTAAATACAAATTAATGGGCTCTCCGCATTATTGTATTTTTGTGGGCGATTTCGCGAGTTTCGTGCCTGCCCGTGTTTTTATTTTTTAATTATTACACACCAATCACTGGCAGGGAAATTATATAATTACGATGCTACTTGAATATAAGTTATTGTAAATTATTTAATAACTAACCGATAAATATTTTTTTAAGTTTTCAATTATAAAAATCTTTGACTTAAAGATTCACAGGTTGATCATCAATAGTTCCACTTTATAAATGACATTCGAGCATCGACATGACAGTGCAAAGAAAATAAGTTTCAAAATAATACAAAAATATTTATATGAAATCCATCAGATATTAATAGAACAAGAAACGTAGAAACTGTGACCTTTTTTCCCCAAGGAATCCATTTCATAATTAACAAAATGATACGCATTTATTGAAGAACCAGCGACCTACATACTCATTAGTAGATTATAATAAATAATTATCATTAACGTATGACTCGCAGAATATTACAAAAAAAGACCAAATAAATATTAACACGGAGAGAGTAGATTAAATAATATTTGGCCTTTTATAGATAATCGGATTATATAACATCTAGAAATAGATTAGATTATATTAATACTTTTATAGGCTAAACAGCAGTATTTTATGCTTAAATGCTTATCCGCACGAAATAGACAAAATATAATAGAAAACAAATAAAATAATTTACAGAATTACCATGGAGAAACACTTCATAGAAAATTGCGGTGGCCTCAGTACTTCCAATAGTAGTAAAACGTTTAGGGGTAAAGGCATAAAACCGGCATATTATAGCGCTTTCAAGTTTAACTCTACATACGCTCAACGACCACGCTGTTACGAATTTACACGACAAATAACATAGAAGTGGAGGTTGTTTTTTTGTATTTTTATTGTTAGACAAATAGATTTTATGTTTAAGGTGGTAGAACCCTCTGCGGTTTGTTACCGGAGGTATCACCGCCTCACCTATTTCTGCTTAGTAATAAATTAAATGTTCTGATGTTTTAGTAAATACTACAATTATATCCGAGGCGTTCCAGCTTAATTCTCTCTAGTAGCAACGCATGTATGACTAATCTCAAGTAAGACTCTAATGTTAAAGTTAATTACAGATGTCAAAAGTGGCAGTGGTCATTTACTACATATTTGGTGGACTGCATAGTAAATTATGTATGGTCAAACAAATTTATCAAAAGTGTATAAAACATAAGAAATAGTACTAGAAGCCAAAACATATCAATGAATCTTGAGTGGTATAATATAAATAGTATAGTATACAGTCTTGACGATCTTCGATTGTAAGGGTACATTTTCACGACCAGCAGTTGGACTCCGTAGATTCCACGATACAGTGACGTCACTCACCACAAACTCGAACACGAAGGTGAGCGTCTCGCGCGTGTGCACGATGTCGTGCAACGTCACGATGTTCGCGTGCTTCAACTCCTTCAGCAGCGACGCCTCCCTGATCGCCGTGAACGGCGCCCCCTCCTCCTCTTGCAACCTTATCTCCTTTAACGCGACCACTTGCTGCGTTAAACTGTTGACAATGCAAAAACACTGTTATTAAAGCTGCATGGTCGAAAAGTTGCCCATCAAGAAGTCAAGGAAATCTTAGTGAACGTCAACATGGAAACACATTCCAATTTTGCAACGTTTAAACAAGCAAGCGTGTTAGGAAATAGCATTTTCTTTGAAATCTCGGGAAAGACTCTTTTATTTTATTTTCTCATATGTACGTGTAGAAAACAGCAATATAAGACCATTGTCTCCGTTTCACAAATTTTATTTACATTTTCACAAGACTTGGAAAAATGCTTTAGAGTGCCCGTAGTGACGATGTCAGTTTCCTGTGAAATATTTTCATTACAACAACGCTGCATAAATGCGAAATATGAAAGCTGTCTACATGATAAAGCGACACATTATAGATACAAACGATACAGGGTTGATGGCAAAAGTTAACGCACACGGAGTGCGAAGTGAAGTTTACTTTTGGCGTGGGTTGACGCGGTATTAATTACCCAGGCACAAGTATTCCCAAAACTAATTTGTCAGAGCACCAGCAAAGACGCCGACTACCCGAAACGCTGGCGTTTTATAAAATTAACAGTTACTTGTTACAAGTTTCATTTGTGGCCTTGTACAGTAATTATATCGTGATATAATTTGTAAATTATACGTACCAACCTACACGCAAGTTATTTCTACGATAAAGTTTCTAAGATAAATTTAGATTTCAATGTAAGGATAAGTCGGGACAAGAATAGGTACAAATAATGAATTACTTCAAATAACGCCGATTTATAAGTAGATTAGTCAAAAAAAAGTAAACCACTCAGTGTCCTAAATCAAACAACGTATCAATTAAAGCGATCAAGGTTACTATCAAAGATTCTAACGGACCGTGCTGTATCTCGATCAGTGACAAGATTATTTGCTTTTGTTAACACTGATCCCCTCAGATCTTCACATCTCTTGTATGTTTCAACTTAGATACGTCTACATAACTTGGATACGTGATTCAATTGCTAAAGCATTGTCATCATGTTGGCCAAGTGGAATTGATGGAATATTTGACAACATTATTTGGTTGAACATTTAGGGTTTTTCAGTATGAAAATTTCCTGAAGATAAAGTTTTTTTTTTTCGAGAAAGTAGGTGATTATAAATTTATAAGCATAGAACTTTGAAAAGCTAGGTGTCTGCGATTTAAAACTCATTTTGCCATGGTAAGAGACGAAATTCAAACTACTAGGCTGTCGAGGCTGCCTATTAAAATTCCTTATTAAGACTGCGAATTCATGAATTCGTAATTTTGGCAAGTAGATAGTGCGCTCTTACTAACACTGCTGCAGTCGCTATTAAGACGAAATTTTATTTGACATTCTAGAGCCATGAATAGTAAAGTAGATGCTTGTAAAGCGAATCTTGCAACTTTTATTTTACGTGAAATTTGTAAAGGTTTTGAGGTAAAATGTGATGATTTTTGGATCTAGCACTTCCAGCAGTAATACTCCTACGATACAATGTTGATATGAATACAATTTGAAGTCAATTGTTTATGCAAATATGTACCTATCTATCATTAACGAATATAGGAACGTATAATTTTATAAATACCTACTGATTTTATTTAATGTTAACCTTAACAATTTTACAATATTCCCACCAAGGTAAACTGCAATGACCTTACGAAGTCAGTACAATTACTTACAACTCCAATAATACCATCAAAACGACATTAAATATTCGAAAGTTTCACTATAAGGAAGTAGGAAGTTCGTAAAATGTATACGTAATGGGATATAAAGCGTCAATTTGGCAACTAAACCGTCCTCATTAATACGGGAACGGTCGTAAAGTTAGCTTTATTCGACGTTTACAAGTCTTCAATGAACACTGGCAAGTTCCGTCCGCACAGCACATTCGAAACGTTACACTGTCTGCAACTTTGGACAATTACGTATTCATTACTTGTAAAACACCGCCTTTATATGTACACACATTTTCATTCAATACGTTATCGACTGAATGACGAAAACTTTAACTAAACTGTGTTTGGATAAGGATAAAATTAATAGCAATTATGTTTATTAAGTTTTGAAAAAACTCGGAACGTTAGTAACTAACCCTTGATAAAAGATGAAAGAATTTTTTGCAGTTTAACTTCAAGGGACTGACCGTAAACCTAGTTCTGTCTTACAAAACGTCTAACTAGGCATTCCCACTTAATCTTCAGGGGTAGCAATGCATCTGGTACGAGTGAGTACCTCAGGAAAGACTTCAACTTCACTTTAAACTATAGTTGATAACAAATGTCCACTATAAAAAAAGTATTTTCTGTCGTTAGCAAAAAATATATATCGAATCGAACAGTACGTTATAGAGCCAGACATACCTATAAAAATATTCCTTTGAAATAAGAATTAAATCGAAAAAAATCCTGTATTTTAAATACTCCACGTAACTAAAACAAAAGAGAAACAGCAAGTCTCGCAAAATTTGAACAAAATTATTAAACATGAACACGAGAGCGGGATGCTCAAAACATTCCACAAAATATTCACAGTCTGAAACAATGCTCCACTGAATAATACACAGCTTAATGTTAAACCGGGATTGGTATAAAATCCATTCGAAAATCAACGAGTTGGAACAGTTGGCATGTATATTTCCAAATTGATATGAGCCTACTAATTAAGTAGCATTTAGTATCTGGACTAACTTTTGCCCATGGCTTCGCCGGTGTGGGCTTCGTTTCCAGATCATAGACTATTTGTGTGCAAAATTTTATCCAAATGAATTTGCTTAAAAGAGCTGCTTGAAGAGTAAATTATCAATATGTCTCGACACAAAACACTTTACACTCACAAAAAACATAATCCCGTCAAATAGGACAATACCTCTTACAAAATTTACTTCCGTAGTTCAATAAAACCAAATTTAAATTCCCGCAGAGCGATTGTGACATATTTTCACGAGCTCTTATAATTCATAAAAATTGCCCGAGTATTAAACATGACCTGAAAGCATCGCAAAATATTCACGGGCTTCAATGATACCCGGAATATTGCAAAACTCGTTTTAAATAAAATCTCCATTAAAATATCTCTTTGTTTTTCAAATTGAGTCTCGTTAATGCGACAACAGTTGTGAAATGAATACTTGTTAACATGTATCTGAAGAATATCTTTGCTATTAATACATAATACGCAGTGATAGTTAGGTAGGTTTTATTTAGTGATTTCATCTGGTTCCTTTGTACCACTGTATTGGAGACAATTATATTAATCTCTCTCTAAACTAAATTATCCCAAACAAAAGATCTATTGTAGGTATGGGTGACGGAAAATTGTCAAAAATCCCCAAACGATATCAAGAAGGCATTGAATGTTACAAAATTCATTGTGAAGCTGATAATCGCAAACAATCCTCTCTCTTGAGCATATTCTGTCTCCGAATAAAAAGGATTAGAAAGACAATTTGTGAAATATTCGAATAATGAAGATTCTATTGTACGAGTCACGAGTGCTCCTTGACGAACAATTCGAAGCAATATTTTACAAATTCGTCACCTATTACAAAACGGAAGGGGTGTCGGCACCCTTCACGCTTAATGAAGACAAATGTTTGATCTGATTGAGTCATTATCACCCCAATCTTAGGGTTGTTTCACAATACTTTACGTAAAACCACACGTTACTGTTATTTAGACACTCAATGATTTATTTTCTTATCGAATAGCTGAAATCCGCAACTTCGTATACACAGGTATACGTTCATAATATCTACATTGCAACCGTGCGACTCCGGGGCGCGTCACTAGTTAAATCTACAAATAAACTTGTTGTTTCTATTGATAAAAAAGGTATTAAAATCCGTTGCGTAGTTTGAAATATGTAAGCCTACAGGTGGCGGAAAGCGACGTTAATGACTACGTAGCGAAGACTTTGAGAATCGATGATATGAATTATTAAAATGTGTTAAGTGTTTCAGTGGCCAGTAGTGATGGTTAACGTTATAATAATTATACCTGAACACCGCCTTTTCACCCGCGTTTAAAAAGTAAAAATGAATACATAACATGACTGAAATTCCGCTCACCCGCGTATGCGCGTGGCTTTTTTCAAAAATTCAAGTAGCCTTAGTTACGCCTCAGACCTTCAGCTATCTTCCAGCGAAACTCCCATTAAAATCGGTTCAGCCGTTTAAAAGATTACATCAGCGAAACAGACAGACAAACAGCCAAAAAAATGTTTTTTATAGGTATCGTGACTACTTTTTTATGTATTGAGTAAAAAGTAGTTATTTTAAAATCACAAACAGACCCTTAAATTTTATTTATTAGTATAGATGTAGATATAACATACACAGTAATAACATTAATTATAATTATACACTTTAACATTAACATTAGACTGTACCTGTATCTAACTTTAGAGTGATGAACAAATGAACAAACAAACTGCCGTTTTATATAACTTTATTTATAGCAAACAAGAAAATGGCAAATATTTGCAGCTAAGTGAAATCTAAGCGGAGTCACGAGGGCCAACGTTTGCGTAGGCACAAAGCGTTCGGTTTACCTTACTTATTGTTTATGTGGACTTATTAAAGTAGTATTTGCGTTCACTGTTAGCGGCTTGGAATTAGTAGGTACCCACCTACTAGAGGCACGGGACTGAATGATTATTTATTTGCATCTATACAAATTCAAGTGTCTGTTTATGAATTCAAAATTACAACGTTTTACTCAATGCTGAAAGTATGCACGATGCCTATAACAAAAATGTAATTAAAAAATATCTGTCTGTCTGTCTGTTTGATTACGTAATCTTCTAAAAGACTGAATCGATTTTAATGGGACTTTCACTGGAAGATAGCTGAAGGTCTAAGGCGTATCTAAGACGTATCTAAGGCTACTGTAATCTTTGAAAAATCATCAGAGCGCACTCCACGAGCATGCGGCTCCCGTCGCGGGACAGCGCGAATTCAGTTATGTTTAAAGATGTATTTCTTTTTACTTTTTAAACGCTGGTGAGACCGCGGGAATCTAGTTGATTCCCGCGGTCTCACCAGCGTTATAACAAATAACAAATAAAACATATATTTTTCTAAGGATTAATATCTAAATTTCAATAATGGATTTCGTTTATTTCAGTGATATATATAATCAAGTGTACTTCCTGGAGCACAATCAAATCTAATAGATAAAAGGCAAAATCCAAATACAGATTCCCAATCCAAAAATGACCTAAACATCAAAAATCTCGATCAAGAGGACGATAAAAGGGATATTCGCAATAAAGGAGAGGAAAAAACCGATAATTCGCTGTGGTTGTTTCTCGGAACGCACAATGGGAAATATGGGAATGTGTGAAAGGGATCCGATTGGTAGATAGGATTGTAAGGGAACACAGCTTTTTATTTATTCATTGCGTCGCAGCGAGATTTCATTGAAATGTTGACGTGAATTTGATACAATTATTGGTTATTTGTGTATATAGTGGTAATTATTCGATTAAATATATTGAATTTAATTGTTACTTTCATCTTGGCTACTATAAATACTTCGTTAGGAGTAAACACCAGACTTAAGAAATTTAAAGTTGTTAATTAAATATCACAGTTAATTGTTTTTTGCATTGCATTTTTGGGCTTGGTTTCTGAAACATCACAAACTCAACAAACTTTCGAGTTCACGACAAATATAACGCTAAACCTTTTTGGCTACGCCGTCGTAAAGTAATTACTCTCATTCTGGGACAGTCGGGTAAAAACATATGTATTAAATTGCTTAAAAATAGTGACGTACCAAGTTACGACAGATCAGGTGAATTTATTTACTTATATTATAATTATTTCAGTGCACAATATACGGCTTTCTTGCTTTTATACTAATAATTTAATTTTAATTACGTTAGATCCTGCAAAATATAGACATATTGCACATTTTTGCAACAAATCGATGAATTGATTGTTGTTATTATCGGTCTTTAATTGGTTCAATTATTAACTTGATGATTGGTTTTCTACTCATGAAATCAGGACAAAGTAACAGCTTAAATTACTTTACAATTGTACAAAATAGATACATACATATTTATGTACAATTTTGAACATGTAGTAGAAAAAATTATCGATACCGATTATATCATTATATTCACCGTTCTTTAAAGAACATGAGCATAAATTAGTTACGGAATTTTAGTTAGTGTGTAGGTACATATCACAAAAACCAGTGCTTAGTCTGCGATGGAACTCTGCCCAGAAAAAGATTACATCTGAGGCATATATAAAGTGTGGTACTTACTTGCTATATCCCTTAAAAACTGTAGCGTAGGACCCCTCTCCGAGGGGCTCCAATTTAATATAGGCTTCGGACTTGCCGAACGGAGAATCACCCTGTTGACAAGATTATTATTATTATAACAAATTATAATTGACAAAAGTATTTAAACATAATTATGTATGCAAAAAATATTAGCGAGACATAGAGACATAAACCTTTACAAAGAGATGATTTTTCTTCTTGAAGTAACTGAAATCGTATTTGATATTGTAAACTGTAAATAATCCCACATTATTAACTTATTAAATAACGATATGATGCCATAGAAATATTATTATAATTTATTTTTCCCAAGAATTCTTTAAAACGATTATACATATGTTAAATTCTAAAACAATTGTTTTTTGAAACAATATACACAGAAAGGTAAAATCTTATTGCAAAAAGGCAGTATTGGAGCAATTCCTACCAAGCCAACAGTACAATGCCGAGAGGTAAATGGAGTCTAGAGCGGCCCTCTTATCAGAAAAGCTGTACCTTAGTATTGTGAAAGTGTAAGGAAAGCAACTGCAATATTATTTTAGAATCCTAAATGTGTCATACACAAAACTCCTCATTGAGATTTCCTAAATCGGGTGAATTTTATGTATTTGCCGCAACCCTCATGTCCCACTGCTGGGCACAGATCTTTCAAACCGCCCATAAGGCCTCCGAATTTTATGTATATCATACTTTAAACACTATGGGGAGGTCTACATATATTGAGCAGTGAATTTGACAGGGCTAATGGGAAACTTTAAAAGAACCCTAGTTAGGATATTCGGGTTTTGCAGGACCGGGCCAATCCAGACTCCGGTATCTGACTGTTTAGCAGTGATACCATCATTGTAACTATTGTACACAGACTCCGACATAATAGACTATGAACGAGCAATTTATTATTATAGCATCTACTTAAAGATGGAATTTGCTGTATATGAATAAAATACAAAGGTGTTACAAGCATTGTGTGCTAATGTTAACCTTATCTGAATACCTTGATCTAGCATGTTAGGCTCTTGACGTATCTTTGAATTTTTGCGCTACATAATGCATATGTGGGATATTGTGTCCTGAACAATAGATAGAATAAAGGTGATAGAAGTCTATGCAGTAAAGGTGATGGAAGCCTATGCAGTAAAGGTGATAGAAACCTATGAAGTGAAGGTGGTAGAACTCTTATGTAGTTCGACTACGGCGGCAAAACCGCCACACCTTTTT
>DWPV01003817.1:0-14575 GCA_018251915.1 Urbanus proteus proteus
TTTTTTCGTTTTTCAGATATTTTATTTATTTCAAAGAGTTTGGTTCATATAACAAGCAGATAAGGCTTGTGAAAAGTCGCTCAAACTCCAAAGGATCTATCTTTGATGATTTTTACATGACTCAAGGTTCTAACAATAAAAATGTGCCGTCTTCGTTAAGTCTGTCTCTCACTGCCGCTCTAAATAATTTAGACTATGATAGCGTAATGGGTACTTCCCATTCTCCATCTGTGGGATTGGGATATCACAAAATTCATGAAAGCATATGTAAGTATTTAGGTACCTACTTTGTTTTTATTCTCGTACTGTTTAAGGTATGGTTCATACTTATTTCAAAATGTGTATTTGCACATTTCCAGCTACCACCTCGTGTTCATCGCTCAAAATTCACAAAGATATTTCGAGATACAGTACATTTGAATCAGTATATTGTACAATATCATCGAGAGTAAGAAGTATTATATCTTTTATAAAAGTTGCATACCCAGACATGACGGGTGGCCAAAGTTTTAACCATCCAGAGGCCCTGAATAAAATGGATAGATCTGCTTGCAGGTATTTCTTTATTAGATCTTATGAGTTTTTTACGGTATCTTTATTATTGTTCCCAAGCATAATATCTATACCAAAATATTTTATTTACAAAAGTGCCTTAATATTATTTCTTGCAAATCTTTTCAAAGACCATGAGCACTAATAGATAGACAACGTTAAATTAAATACATTTTTTGCTTACAGGACAAAACTTTTGTCATGTGTGGATAGAGCTATAAATCCGGAGACGTATATGAATGAAGTTGTGTACGATTTAGATGCCTTAAGTGCTGCAGGGCCGAACAATGATATCACGTCACAGAAAAGGTATAAATTGTTCTTTATTCAATTTTTGGTATGAGTAGTAGGTAGACCACAATATAAATGAAGATTGCACCTGATTTCAGCTCCGACAACTTATTTCTTGGTAATACAGATGAACAAGAAATCACAAAGCTAAATACTTTTGCCACAAAGTTGAGCTTTGAGTCGAGGTTTGAATCCGGAAATCTTAGGAAAGCTATTCAGGTAGAATCATTAAGCAATAATGTAAATACTTATACTAATGTGATTTCTGATTAACAATATCATATTTACAGGTGGGTCCAAGGGAGTATGAACTTATACTGATGCCTGATGTGAATTCGTCCAAAAGACACCAGTGGTTTTACTTTGAGGTTCGAAACATGCAACAAGGCCGTCCATATGTCTTCAATATTGTCAATTGTGAAAAGTCTGATAGTCAATTTAATTTTGGTATGAAGCCCGTTTTATACTCTGTAAAGGAAGCCGTTTTAGGAAAACCAGGTAAATATTCACAATAAAGATAATCTTAATTACTACAGTAGTTTCTACTACTTTTTAAGTTTCTGACGGTCTTATACTTATATGGAATGGAACTACTTACAACAGACCAAAATGCAGTACATAATGCACATAAATGTACATGCAAATACATAACTAATAATAGCATTGTAAATGCTATTATCAGTTATGTTAAAAGGTAGTTCTTGATGTGACGTTCGTCCCATTATCAAAAAATGATATCCACTGATATCCAATGATATCCAATGATATGATGATTTGATTTCTTTAATTTCTTAAAGGATATCAGTATTTCTTGGGCAATTTATTTAGATTAGTTTTTTGCGGTACATATTTAGTTATTTATAACAAAATACTTTGTTACAGGGTGGGTGAGAGCGGGTTCAGATATCTGCTACTACCGCAACAGCTACCATTACGCCAATCAGAAGAGCCACAGCAAATGTTATTTGACTGTTACATTCAACATAGAATTCCCACACTCCAACGACGTCTGCTACCTCGCTTACCACTACCCTTTCACGTATTCTATGATGATGGTAAGTAACCGAAATTATATTATTTTATCTCAAATAAATAATAATTAAGTTTATGGTACCTTCATATTAAGATTATCATGAAATTTATGTAGTATTCATTGTAAAACGCTAAACCCGCATCTCCGGTTTCTTTGATCATGGAAAAAGCTGCATCAACGGTTCTTGCGTAACAGACACTTGCATGAATCGTTTCATTAGGACATCTTGAAATAGAAACCAACAGTACAACGTTGGTCCTGATGTAGCCATTACGGTTTTTTCAATCGCTTTACCGTAGAATGTTTTCCTAAGTAACGGGATGATTTTTTCCCAGAGTCGAATATGGCAGTGGAGTGCGCAGATGCCTGCCGGGGCATACCTTCGCGCTGAGCCGCTCTGTTACTCCCTGAATAGCAATGAGGTTCCTCTGCTGACCGTGTCAGCTGATGATACACCCACTAATCCTATTGCGGTGGGTATAGTTTTTGTTAGTGTTTATCTATATAGATAGACAATGACATTTATATTTTAATTTATTTTATTTTTATTATTTTCTTATATGACATCTTTAAGTTGATGGTGTAAGACATGTAGATACATTAAAAAATAATTATAATAAATTTCAGGAAATAGGTACTGAGATTCGAACCCAGACAAGTTCTGTGCCATCTGGACGATTCCCCAAACTGAATTAAGGAAGCTCCACCGCTCACACCTATTACCAAAATAATGGATGTGGATGACGGCTGACTTAAATATTATATAGCGTACAACTTAGTCAAAAGAAAAAGCAACGCATCCGCGATCAGCTTCAGACTGAAAAAAACCCTTGTTCTGTATGAGATATTTAAAGATGTCTATGCGTAGCATGGAGTGCAATCGCATTTACTACTTCAGTTTCAAAAATAACAATGTCCACTCCACCAGGACCGCGAGATAATATTCCTGACGGCGCGCGTGCACCCGGGCGAGAGCAACGCGTCGTGGGTGATGGACGGCACGCTCGGCTGCCTGCTCGGCAACTCGGTCGCCGCGGCCGCGCTCCGCTCCAAGTACGTGTTCAAGATCGTGCCGATGCTCAACGTCGAGGGCGTTATCAATGGGTGGTGAGTACTTGATGTTTATATGAATTTAGTGGTGTATGTTTTTGATAATGTGATTTCGTTGCGTTGGCGCAGAAGACGCTAGTTAGCAATTCCTTTATGGATGGACTTTTGGAGTCTATTCAGTAATGAATGTGATTTATGTTTTTGATAAGGTGTGATTTTGTTGCGTTGGCGCAGAAGACGCTAGTTAGCAATTCCAATATGGATGGACTTTTGGAATCTATTCGATAATTATTGTGAAAAAGAAGTAAAGAAGTTCTAAAATTCTAGTCAAAAGTAAATGTGAAATAAATTTATGAGCACTAAATACATTGAGAGATTTAAATTTATGACTCATCAAAAGTCTACAGTGTGGTGTGGACGTATATTAACGTATCAAATAAAACATCAGTGTCAATTGTGTTTTAAATTTTATTAACTTCGCTACATCACTATTCTTTAAATTCTTGAGTTTCAACTTAATATACTTAACTAGGTACGTCACATTATAAACACTACCTTAAACCATATTCCAAATGATATGTCCAGACATTATCCGAAAAATTTTCTTATATTAAATTACTATCATATATTAAACGGTTTAAATGGAATACCGGAGATCTGACGCGTCTATTTAAATTATCTCAGCGAAGTTAGGTACCTACAATTCGTAGAATATTCGTTGTGATGTTGTTGAAGACGGAGGCAAGTCGCGAATCGCGAGTCGCCAGCACCTTCATAGTTACAAATTATTGCCCCATTAAAACCTTACATTTCCCACCACGAACGTGGTCTAGATTACATAATACCTATTTATTACATACAAACCTCTCACTAGTAATAAAAAGTTTACGGTGGCATACACCCTAAAAGCAAGCACAAATTAAAACGCTTCGCATACAAAACGCCTAAAATTATCGAATAATACTTTTGGTAGTAAGAATACGTAATCGACACGTTTAGCTTAGTCTAAGCGTGGCCGTCGAGTCGAAGCTAGTAGGCGGGGGGTGCCAGCATGCCGCTGGCGTGGACGGAGTGCTCGGTGGCTTCCGGCTCGACGGTGGACGGAGCGTCGTCGGCGGGTGCGTCGCGGGCCACGTGGCTCAAGTACGAGGCCGGGTCGTCCCCGACCATGCCCTCCTCGTCATCGTACGGACCCTGGGTCGGCTCCTCCTTCTGTTCCTGCTCGTGCTCCTTGGGATGCGCGTCGGCAGCTCGCGAGTAGTGGGAGTCGATTTGCGGTGGGGACTTGAGCAGCGCACCGGTCTTGAGGTGCGGCGACTGGAGGCCGTCGAGGGACGAGGGGCGTAGCTTGCCGATAAGGTCGTTCAGGGTGAAGTGGGTCGGAAGGTGCTCGGAGCGCGGCGGTGGCGGCGACGACGACGTGAGGGGGTGAGCCGTCGTCGTGGTCGTCAGCGAGAGCGGCTTCCTGACGGACAAAACGAAACCGACCCTCATGTTAGAGCGCCGCTTGCAACCATGATTGCGAGCACATTCAAGTTGCAAGTCTCATTATACACGATTAAATTGAAAAAAATATTGAAGAGATACCAAGCAAAGCCCCCTTCACCCACCCACCAAATGTTTTCAATAATTTTGAAATATCGTTACGGGCAATGAAAGCTGTAAATGTATTTAAAACCAAATTCTGCTGGGTGTAGGGCTCTTGTTTGGTGGTTGGGTTGGCGCAGAAGCCTAATCCCGCGGGCCCGCGCGCTTGTAACAACCGACTAGTGGTGACCGTATGTTAGCAATTCAAACTACTTGAAAAACCATTGGTTATGTCGTCCTGTTGACATTTGCTAGGTGCTTGTTTAAATTTCAAAGCTGTGCGAGATTTACTAGGTGGGAAGAAACGAGAGCGCGCGGCTTGTCGGGGAGCGGGCCTCCGGAGACGGCTGGCATCTCACCTGGCATTACCCCTGCGCGGAGGACACGGGGATTGAGCCGTAGTTGTAGTAGTAGCAGCGGGTCTGCTCGCAGATGAAGTCCTTGATCTCCCCGCAGTGCTGGGGCTCCCAGTGGAACGTGGGCGCCTTGAGCACCACGCACCCGTTAGTCATCACGTGTTCGGTTCTGGAAAACAGACTATTTCTTATGCAAAACATGTATGAGGGAAGATAAAATTGTGAATTTGAAGTTAATGAATTGTCTAAGCTTTTCTATTTCATGGTATGCAATGCATTGCCAAACAATATTGTAGGAAGAATAGATAACTTTTGAGGAGCAAACGAAGGAACTTATAATTATTTTGTCAATTTATGAGCTAAGTAATGTCTTCATATTTTAGATTGGCATATGACGAATAGTTTCAGTCTATTTATTACCGATTAAATATCATCGTAAGCTAATTTCGAAAGGGCTTTGAGTTTTAGGAAATATGTCCCGCTCTTATTTTATCCATTTATAAGAAACCATATAGCTGAATTAGCCGAACATTGGATCCAAAACATTAAGTGGTGACATGGATTAACTAGAAAACTTTAAAAACTACGTACCCATGCCTAGCAGTGCGCTGGGGGGCGGTGCTTCCCTGGGGCACGTCTAACGGGTCCATGCTGTCGTCGGCGTGCTGGCTGGGCGCGTCCATGCTCATCCGCCGCATGTAGTTGAAGGTCGCGTTGAACGGCAGCCCCGTGCTCATCCACAGGTACATGTCCGTGCCAAGGTTGTTGCCTGATGTCCAGAAGTCGTACTTGTTGTAGCCTGGAAAATATTTCAGTTGATTAACGTCCTGTTCTGTAATCGTGTTTGCTGGCCAAAGGGTTTGTTTAGAAGTTGTAACTGAACTGTGTTACTAAAGCGATATAACCATCTTTCTGGCATATGGTTATTTGATGAAAGCAATTTAATGGAAGTCCAGACAAAGTCCACCCGAGGCAAACCATAATTCAAGTCATATACTTACGTGTAAGTATTTATGTAAGTTTTACAAAATTAAATTAATGATTATTGGCCTTAACGAATAATTAATTGGCTTTAATATCACGAAGAAAAGTGATATTTAAAAGTTTTGATGCAATATGTTTAATGTAGAAAAAGCATACAAACATGTAGTTCAACTGACGGCAAGTGGCCACTGCCACCCACGGACATCTGTTATCAACCCAGCCAAGTTGAAAGGCCTCGGATAAGTATGTCTCCTTTCCCACATTAGTGTTATTAGAAATCGGTATGACGATGGTACCTCCAGAGTCAAACCACAAAACCTTTTATTTCCAAAGATGGGATAAAGTTAAAAAAAAAACATTAAAAGATGATATAACTTACCAGCATTTGTGAGATATGTCGTTATTGAATCAGCTTTTTCCTTCGTTTCGAACGATGCAAGCTGTAAGCCGAGCGATCTGAAAATAAAAAAGTCATATTTATTTATCTAAGATCGTAAACTGGAAGTACTTACGAGTACTTCTAATCAATTTTTATGCATATCCAGTGGAAAACAAACGATTATACATAAATGAACTCTACAATAGATAAACCAAGAGAAAAACATGTTTACTAAAAAAGCAACTAATAGTGGATTAAAATAAATTTTGAATTTACATGTGAGATTATCATATAAGATATGACCTGAACAAGCAGTTATACTAATGACTCATTCTAGACAAAGAAGAGTTATGTGACTTGTGCATCCATGCATTAACTTGAGTATAATGTAAATGAGCGATAAACGTCGAACGCCTAGTCCTTGCCTATCTAAAGTGGTCGTGTAGTCTATAAATAGTGAACTTTACAAGCGCATATTTTACAGAATTATATTAAGTGCAGTAATATCGAGCGATCGGGCGAATAAAGCAAACGACACAGCGGATATCTAGCTTATATCGCGCATAGATTGCACGCCCCGCTTTGCTGAGGCCATAAATATACGATTTAGCTAAATACTACCTCGGGTAATCGCACTCCACAAGTCCACACAGCAACTACATGGCAAATCCTGTTTATCGAGATGCTATTTATCCGTTAAAGACACGTTCCGGCCTTGTAGTGACGGGTCTACATTCCAGACTTATACAAGTTCAAGAGTGAATTCCATGAATTTATTCACTTAAAGTCCCGTATTATCAAAAGGTTGGTTAAATCGATACTCCAATTAATAGGTACGTGTCTTTTACGTAGGTTCCAATTATTCAACATTATATTAATTGTAACATAGATGCTTATTATCAAGATTGATTTTTTTAATCGTTTGGTTCATTTCAAATCTTGTCAATGTTTTGCATGTACATAATAATTTATATATTTCTATTGGCATCATTATATATGTTGTCAATATTCATTATTCAATAACAAACGTGTAATACAAATTACACAGATATTACCCAGAAAATGTTCTTATCGTACTGCGAAAGTCGTATTCGCAAATTTCAAAGAGCCTCATGCAATGCACGTAATTTTTCCTTGTGCCGAATTAAAATGTCATAAATTTGTACTCGACTTGAATTCATTAGCCACTCCTGCGAAGTAATTGCAGTTCCCATTGACGTATCTTCGACATATCTACGTATTTGTAGCACCATAACGGTTTTGCAGTTTTTGTTCGGACTTCATCAGCATTCAGTAAATGACAGGCCCGCATAAAAAATAAATATGCAGATTTTAATTTGTTTCTACACATAGGTATCGTTTTATAATTTAATTCCTTTTCATATTGAAATACTCCTCACAAATGGCAATACCAGTTCGACATCGCTTAATACTTAAAATAGTCGAAGTAAAAATAAATTTACAACTTAAACCATTTCTATCATCTTTTACAAAGTCGTCAACAAAACGTGACTGCGGAACAGGGAAAAAATGGCAAATGACAGTCATGTAGGCACCGTTACTTTTTGTCATCACTACTAAAAGTAATCGTGGCAGAGCGACGAACACTTCGCATTTTCCACGCTTCGAGCGATAGACCGACTACGTAGCATGACACTTCGTCACGCAGCAGATGTCGATCTCAGCTCCGATGCGCTTGTCATATCGGATGACGAATTTGTCCGGTTTTTGCGTCAATTTAATGCGATCCACCTGACGAGGTGCGACCTTAATCGATTACGTAGTACCAAGAAATTTATACGAGGTATGAACAGCACGCAACAGCAAAATACTGTCCCATAAAAACAAAACTCTTCCATGCGAGCGGTACTCGCCACATCGTTAACAATTGAACTGTAAATATGTAGGTCGTGACGGCAACTATAGAAGGACATCGTGACCGACGATGAGGCGACTGACCTTTTTAAGCATTTGAACGTGCCCGCGATAGAGTCAAAGTCGAGGTTGCTAGAATGTCCTGTACTTCCATACCCGCCTATCATGTGTCATCTTTAGACTTCGTTCCGAATGAGACCTGAGCATGCTCGTTTTATTGAAATTTAATCATATCACGACGTAAAGGTTCGTTCCCAAGCTAGTCGGATACGCCCTTAATTTCATCATTAAATTCTGGAATCCACGACCATAACCTTATAATGGATTCGTGAGAGCGTAGTACAATGAAACTGCTGGGCCTGCGCATGGTGTTTAACGTCACAAACGTCTCGCGGAAGCCCACCGAGCTGCCGATATTGTTCTCGAATGTTCCCAGAACCGTTAACGGTAATGCAAATGTCCCTACACTTCCTGGTCGAGCCTAGGTACGCTTGTTAACACCCGACTGTGCGCACTTATGGCAGGACCTCAGCTACAAGGGTACAGATAAGACGGATAAGCATTACGAGTCACGATATAACTATTACCTCAGAGAAATTCACGTCGTGAGAATTATGATACGACCTTCAGGTAAACTATGAGATAATATCTCACTACCGAGCTCAAATTGATTTATTCAATTACGGACGTTGGAAACTGGACTCACCTGCAGTATTGATAAGCTAGGAAATAGTTGAGCTCCGGACTGTAAGGGTTCATTCTTGATATGAAGTACTGCACTCCATCCAATTGAATCGTGGTTATCCTTTGAGCTGAAACAATAAATAAGGCTTTGTGAAAATCTATTATTAAGAGAGAATTATTCTTCCTGCAAGGCTTAAGTCGTGATGTGACTGTTTATTATCGTAATAACTACGGGTTCATGGGGTCATGACCATTTTCGTTACTATTAATAACGTTTCTTTTTGTTTTGTATTTCTAATGACCTATAGATCTGATCTGTGATAGACTCTAGAATATTCGTCTAACGAGAATTAGGTATTCTAAGGTGCGTTATTCAGGATTATTGTGTTGAGTAATTTACGTTTCTGTAGGATATAATTTAAGTTACTTTCATCCATCCATCAATCTTTTGAGGTCATTGTAGTGTATAAGCCTCACCGTGCCTAGTATGCGTGTTTGTGACCACAGTAACGAGTGAATTGAAGAAAATGCTCTGTGACATATACACAGAACGACGCTGCTGCCCATCTCCTAAATTTGACGACCAACGGAGATTACCTCCTATGATATTTTCAGAGAGGTGTTATCCAACATCGACAACACACAGCTTGTTATTTTATTAGTAACGTTTACAAATCATACATCCTATTCATTGTTCGTATATTTCTTGAAATATGGAATATCTACTAAATACCTTTCATCGGTGTAGCTAGTGTAAAAACAGGTAATGCAGACGGCACATTTAGTACAGTCTATACAAGAGTTGTAGTCAAATTTCCTGTCTTCATTGGTATTGTGGTGTAATTCATTCTCAGTCGTAATGACGCAAAGTGGGAGGGACGAGCAATGAATAGTTGTTGGCTTACAAAAATGAATATGACCCCGAGAAATGTCGCGTTCTTCATTCATTACGTTGAACGTGGGACGATTTGATGGACAAACAACTGCTCTGCTCTTAAAAGATCGTGTGTTCTCCAAGGACTCTACAGAAACCATCATCAATCTTGCTTAAGCGGAAATGTATAATTTGTATTTCAAGACCAAATTATTCTTACATGCTACTAAAATTAAAAATTTGAGAAGGTATAAAATATTATTGTAGAATACGTTTTTAACTATAGGGTGGAATATTTACGTTATCGATAATTTTTTTTTTCAACATCCCATTACTAAATCCGTAATCATGGAGGAATGAAATAAGCGACATATTAAACAGAATACATCAAATTAAAATTAAAAGTTATAAAGTACCCCTATTTTTTCCGTAATCTTTGGCTAAATACTATGGCGCCACATAGGTATGTTAAAATCTAGTGGTTTAGGTTGTAGAGCGTGGCAAAGAACAATACATACAAACAGATTATACACACACGCTCAAAAAAAATCCCCTTCTTTTGACACAGTCGGGTAAAAAGACAATTATAACGAAATTACAAAATAACAATTCAATTTGTTTGTAGATACAGATTACCGGAATGGGTATAGCGTTACGAAAACAGGACGTACGGACGGACTGATCAACCATGTCTTGTGGTCGGACCTCCGTTTCGAGATTACGTGCCCAATTAAATTCAATGCCCAGTTGTTGCGGTTGACCGCTGACTTTATTGCTCGGTAATTGTATAATGTATTGAGTTGTCCGCAGATGAAATCAAATACGAACAACATTATTCCAACAACGTATTCGCTAAAATATTTATAACTATCTATAACCCTCGCTGGGTTATAGATGCGTTGCAGTTTGATATTAATTGTTAGGGAATATAATTGTCAGCTCACATGGAAACTTTGGGGTAAAAAGGACTAGTAGAATCAGTGGTCTTATATGTAAATGCTAAACATCTAGTCAAATCCTTGATTACTTTTGGTTACGGAAACGAAATTTTTACAGACTCGTTTTACTAATACCTTTAATCGGAGTAGGTAGTGTAAAAACAGGTAATGTAGACGGCACATTTAGGACAAAATAAACTTTATACAATACATCATACATAATACAGAATCAAAATTAGCTCGAAAATATAGACTTTTATGCAATGCCTGGCAAGCTATTACAATAGCTAGTTGGCTGGAGAGTGCTGGCGCGGATCCACGGTCATTACACCGTTGGAAGTGCATTGTCATTCGTTTTAAGAAATATAAAGCGAAGCGCTCCAACTCGGTCTCCGCGCCTGCCACGCCGATACAAAACGAGAACCTAACCGCCTACAAATGAATAAAAGACCAGACGGCCTGTGACAGCAATACATACGTACGACGTAAGCTCCGCTGAGGTATTTTAAGCTGCTAGTTACAGCACAATAATAAAATACGCAGATTGTTGCATCTTCGCTTCGATTGTTTTGCTTTTTAAATCGCCTTACGTGCGAATGTAATTGTGTTGCGTATACAATAGTCCAGCTCATAGAACACGCGAACACAAGCGTAAAAAGTTTATTAAGTCCAAATACAGATATTTTCGGGGTTATAGAAGCCTAACTATATTGGTGAAAACCTTTATAGACACGAAAATGAATATTGAAAATTTTATGACCAGCTTACGTAGGTACATCGGCGGAGAAAGTGACGACTCAAAGAGAATACAAAAAAATTAATAACGGCTATTGTTTTCAAACAAATAGACATGTGTGTATGGAAAATCGCAGGTACTTCGAAATCACCGCCTTTTATTCACTTGCATGGATTGTAAAGGTTCTTGCAGAATTATTTGCTAAATTTTACACACTAGTGCTAAAACGTTTCATTTCATGTATTCAACTATCATTTTTCATTGAAGCTCGAAATATTTTAACGGCGTTTGACACCTCGATCGCGGATAATTAGCGAGCCTTAGAGGATGGTTTTCTCTGGTGTTCTCCGAGATATTATGAAACACTTGGTTAATGCGGACGTTATAATAGGCAAGGAGATAATCTTCCGCCAGTCCTGACGGGATTCATCTGATCAAGGCGTAGTAGCTGGTTCTTATTAATAAAACGCTAAGGTACAAAATGCAGAGATCCACGTAGCATCGTGACATGCGTCAACTAGTTATATGCCGTGTGTGAACCCGCTGAGCTTGATTAATAACTATCCAGGAGACTATTAATAAAACGCAATTAAATGCATCCTGCGCCGTCCCGGGCGCATGTTGAAAGACACGGAAAATTAACTACGTCCGTCAGATTTGCATACTACCGCGTGGTATCGCCAATAAATATCGGGAGGTTAGTTGAGGTACTATCGGATCTTAAGTAAATCCGTACTAATGAAATTCAAGGCTAGATTGCCCATTTATTTTTAAATGGTAACGTGAATAGTGACACAAAGCCCAGAAAAAGAATTACGAATATGATGTTGACTATTATTGAAAAGATGGCCTTTTCCTGTGATCATTTAGCCTTAGCAAATATCCACTCGTATGTAATTGCTTAAGCTTCATATAAGTAAGAGATTATGCAAAAGATTCTTGTAGTCTTTATCAATATATCCGGTAGGATCCTATCAATTAATTGCGTAATATAAAACGGATAGATTATTAAAGTTTAAAAGCAAAAACTTCATAAATAAGCTTGTGTTTACGACTCCTTAGTTGACTTCTTGGTAATTGGCGTAGTTATGATGGATAAAGATTGATTATTTTATCGATCTTAAAATTTTCGCAACTTTAATAAACTTGTGAAACTAATACACTATTGTAAAACAAACATTGACTGAAGAATAGTTATATATTTAATTTCCTAGACTTGATAAACTGATTAAATAAAGCTTGTGAATTACCTAAAACACAAACGTGTGAAAAGCAATCGTTTTTTCATGTTTATTTTATTATTTTTATGCAATACCTACAAATAAAGCATAGCACTATGAATTTGCAGTTTTTATTGTGTTATATTTACGTTAAAAACTCACGAACGAAACACTCAAACAGTTAAGCATCAAAACAACTTTTAGCTAAATTGAAAAAGCTTCCAAGCGTATAATGCTCGCTTACGCTTGTAGAAAGTGTTATTTCATAGAACATTTAAAAGGTATTTGTTTGCTTTTTATAACTTTTCATATCGTGGCAAAGAAATTCAAAAGCAGTTTATTCAAGTTATTTTAAACTCATTTCTTACACCATCCCTCTATGTACCACTAATGGGCACGAATGCATACTTCCTTATAACATAAAACGTGTATTATGTAAATAAACACAATTTGCATTAATAAACAAAAATTTCCCTGTCATAAATACGTCCACATACAAATGGGATTGCGACTTTGTGCAGAGTTCAACTACTGGGCTTCTAGCTATTAGAGGAGGTTGGTGCCATCGGGCCTCATGCATAATGTAACCTCATGCATAAACAATGACGCGCATTACTCGACCACTTCGCTTTTACGTTTTATAACATCTTCTCAATGCTGACTGTCGGGAACAGTGCGCGGTTGGAGAGGTTTTTGCATCAAAAACCAATATGCATACGATGGGAATTCTTATATATACTTGTAGGTAATGTGTGTGTGTACCTGATGCATTTATGTGAAGTGATTAAAGACTGTTTGAAGCGAGCTTTCATTCTTATGTTGGTTTTGATCGTTTTATTTCTAACAACAATTACTTAACTAGCGTATAGTAAAATAGCTGATCCCCGCGGTTTCACCCGCGTTAAAAAAGTAAAAAGAAATCCTTGTCTAAACATAGGCAACAACCCGCACTTCCGCGAGGGGGCTCGCATGCGCGTAACGCGCGCACTAATGCTTTTTTCGAAAATTAAACTAGCCTATGTTACGCCTTAGACCTTCAGCTATCTGCCAGTGAGAGTCCCGTCAAAATCGCTCCAGCAGTGTAGAGGAGTAGCTCAGCCAAACAGACAGACAATTTTTTTAATTGCATTTTCGTTATAGGTATCGTGTATACTTTTATATGCATGGAGTAAAAAAATGTTATTTTGAAATCACAAACAGACACTTCAATTTTATTTATTTGTATAGGTAGATTACAAATATTTACTTTAATTATGATGATTTGTTACTTGCTTTTTGAACAATGATAACCAGTTTCGTTCAAAACCAAAAATATTTTACCTATTGAAAGTAGTTTCTTTGAAAAATATTTTTGAATTATGTTCTGTAGTAAATATCAGTCATACACAAAAAAACAGACGCATTTTACGTCACTCTATACGTAAACAAAGATTGTATATACCTATATCTCTCTGTTGTATAAAACTAGCTATCCTTTCAGCGGTTCGCAATAGATATCTAAGACCAACGATCCCGACGTTCAACATCGTTCAACTGTCAACGTGTGCGCATCGGAGATTCGCATCGATCGCGAACAACTATGCAATAAATGTCGACCAGTTCCATCCATAGATACGATGTAGTGCCTTCCAATGCAATAATATAAAGTAAGTAGCGATACGTTCTTAAAAGGCGATCGTTAAGAACGTTTAGAAAGTGGTGAGCGTGACACAAAAAGGTTGGTGTGTGCTTTGTTTTTGAAAATAGTTGGCTTGGCGTTGTACAGGGATGGGAATTGTGATGTCTGTGTTGCTGTGAGGATATTGGCTGCATAAGTCAGTTTAAGGAAACAAAAGTGGAACTTGGTTATGTGATGGAAAGAGTATGTGAGTGGATGTAACGGCTACTATACCCCATTGTAAATAATTTACTTAGGTACTTAGGTATTTATGCCTTATAACAGCAACGTGGCGTTTATTCTATGTAGTTTGAAGAACATAGTAAGATTCACTGTTTAAAACATTCCGGTTTCGGTCT
>DWPV01003818.1:0-14575 GCA_018251915.1 Urbanus proteus proteus
AGCACTGCTGTGTTCCGGCTTGAAGGGTGTGGTCAGGGAGACAGACTTATTCGAGGCGTTCCATCTCAGTCCTCAGGAGTAGCAACGCATCTGTCAACCCCAGGTATGACAGTGATCATATCTAGGGTTGTTTACAAATGTCCATGGGCGGCAGTGGCCACTTACCATCAGGTGAACTGCAAGCTCGTTTGCTACTCACATATATTATTATAAAAAAAAGTTGCATTTTCGTTATAGGTATCGTGTATACTTTCATAGGCATTAAGTAAAAAAAAATGTTTTGAAATCACAAACAGACACTTCAATTTATTTATTTGTATAGATGTATAGATGTCGATTGAACTGTTCCGAATGAAGATACAACTACAAATAAAAACAGATCTAGATTTTCCAAACAGTGAAACCATTTCTAATTTAATAACCTTCTATTGTACACAAAGGTTATACAAGAGTATATTGCCTCACGTAGAGCTGACAAAGCTTAGACTTGCTCTCGACTCTCGACTCGGCTCTCGACTCTCGACTCGGCTCTCGAGAGCTCTCGACTGAACCCGTTGGCTCTAGAGATCCGATGACGTGCGTCTGAGAGCTTGTTATAGCTGTTACGATTGTTTAGAGGTTACTTATAACTTGTTTATGTTACTTGTTCTTGTTACCGCTGTCACAACTATTTTGGTCTTGTAATAAAACTTTTTTTTGAAGTTCAATTGGGGGCACTACCGTCACACGTATTTCTATTTAATTTGTGGTATAAAAATTTGTGATTAAAGGGTGTGGTTTAAGAAACGGGTATTTATCTAAGACCAATAGGTCTTAGATAAATTTCTGTCTTATAATAATACTACTGAAAATAGTTACATTTTTACGATGTAGTAATAGAAATCTACACAAATAAATAAAATTTAAGTGTATGTTTGAGATTTCAAAATAACATTTTTTTCATTCAATGCATATACATTATACCAAAATGTATAGCAAAAATGCATTTTTTTGTATGTCTGTCTGTCTATCTGTTTGGCTGAGGTAATCTTCTAATGGGCTGGACCGATTTTAACTGGACTTTCACTAGAAGATAGCTGAAGGTCAAAGGCGTAACATAGGCTACTTTGATTTTGGAAAAAAGTAGTAGCGCGCCATGCGAATGCGGTCGCTGTCGCGGGAGAGCGGGGTGTTACTTATGTTACTTTTTTAACGCGGGTGAAACCGCGGGGATCAGCTAGATATAAAAAGGGTTCAGCAACATTAATAATGCGCTAATTACAGATTATAAGCTTATATGGATTGTTAGTGCAAATCCATTATAATTACCAGCCAAGATTAATTTTGTTCGCGTGACAGTTGATATTAATATTAATGGTTGACTAATTAAAATTAAATATGCGAGTAAATTGGTAAATATAAGATATTAAACGTGGCAAACACGAAACTATATGATGGTAGAACCGTTTTTTAATAATATGGGAGTGGTAAACGAGCTTGCAGTTCACCTAATTGTAAGTGGCCACTGTCGGTCATGGACATCTGTAATCAAACCAAGAATAGAGTCTTACTTCATGTTACTAAGGTCCATAGAAAGCTAATACACAGATACGAATAATTAATATGACAAATTGATGCATAAAAAAAATTATACAATCGATACAAATAAATAAAATTGAAGTGTCTGTTTGTGATTTCAATATAACAACTTCTTACTCAATGCATGAAAGTATACGCGATACCCATAACAAAAATGCAATTTAACAATGTAATCCCTTTTTACTTCTTTAACGCGGGTGAAACCGCGGGAATTAGCTAGTATAAAACAAAAAGTAACATACATATTGGAGCCTAATTTAAATTTCTCCTACATTGCTCAAAAAGTGCTACCGAGGTGCCCTCTAGGCAAATTTTACTCGAAAATACCGGTCACGTGCAAAGTGCATGAAATTGTATGCACCGTCACACACCGTGGCTGCATTCGCAAATTATGTTAAAATCTCAGATAGTAAAAGATAGATAGCGCATAACAACAGCAGGTATCAAAAATTCACAGTGAGTTGTTGAAATATTTTTTGTATTTCTGTAATTTTCAAGTTTGAAGTAACGTTTATTTTTAGGATAAGGCGCTTAATGACGTTGTATTTTTAATAAACAAGCTGTGCCCGTGGCTACGCCCACGTGTAATTTTTATACATCCACGCGACCTCTTCAAAGGTAATTGTTATATTTCAGTCAATTTACATAAAACAGTTATGTACTACTAACCTAAACCTTCCCCAAGAATTGCACTTTCTCTTCACCTTTTTTTAAAAGCCCTACAAAAATCCGTTTAGTAGATTTTGGGAAATCGATTACACACAGAGAGAGCTTTTGGAGACTTTGTTTTATAAAATGTATAAATGATTGGAAAAAGTTTTGCAAAACTTTTGTTACTCTGATTTTGGAATCTCCATGCGAAATAAACAAAGGCGACGATCACTTGAACGAGTTTCTGTTGAGTTTATTCTCGAGTTCTGCGTGCTCTATCTATTTTTTCTATCATCCGAGACTGAGAATTTTCTCATACAACTGACCTTATAGAAGTTACACGTAAGGTGTTTTATGCTGACTAAGTTATTTTTGTAATTATTCCGCTTCTTAAAATATTTTGAAAAAGAAATTATAATTTGAAAGGAGGTAGAAACTCTTGTGGTTTGTTTCTGTGCCGCATTTTTTTCTTAAAAAAGAAAAACTTAAAACATTTCTACACTCATTGCCACACATTAGGATTTTCTCCTATATCGTGGGTACTACGAACACACACAACAATACAAACCCCCAGAACAGAAATCTAAATTCATAATGCCAAAGTCTGTCTGGCCAGGGATCGAACCAGGGACCCATTACGTGTCAGGCCAGTATGGTAACCGCTCCTCTACGTGGGTCGTCAATTTATGATTTATAACAACAATGTTAAACGTTACTCAGTTTTGATTGATTAATAGGTAGGTAAAGTCAATATACCTCATAATTCGCGGCGTTTCAAATTAATCTTCAAATAGAAATCTAACCTTATATGGTTGACTAGCTTTCGCCCGCGGCGTCGCGCACGTTATATTACATATAAACCTTCCTCTTGAATCACTCTATCTATTTAAAAAAACCATATCAGAATGCGAATCTCTATATAAGACAGAACACAGCATAACACTGCTAATCTGAAGGTCAATTTTAGATCTCTATGTAGCGACTGTAGCGACTCCACGTATGCGACTCCGGCGGCACCACCGTCACACCTTACAGATGGACTGCATGCTCTTTTGCTACTTCGAACATAAAATGATCCCCGCCGTTTCATCAGCGTTTGAAAAGTAAATCAATAAACATGTCACGAGATTGACACGGCGATGAAACAAAATAAATGTATTCCACGGGAACCGCACATTTTTCTGGGATAAAAAGTAGCTTATCTGTTATTCCAGACTACTGTCTATGTTTGCACCAAATTTCATCTAGATCCATTCAACTGTTATTAAGTTTAACTGTTATGTTTCTTGAGTAACAAACATTCATCCATCCATTCATTCATCCATCCATCCATCAATCCATCCTCACAAACTTTCAGCTTTATAATTTTAGTAAGAACAGAAGTATACAAGTACTTATAATCAACTTATCAGTCTATATCACACCGGGGCTTATAAAGCGCATTGTGGTCGGTCCATTGAGCATTAATATCTGGATTTCATCGCTTTTCACGGAAAATTGCCTTCGGGCGAGTAGAACACAAGACTTTTCATGCGGGTTTGCCCGCATTGATTAAGTTAATCCAGGTCATAATTATCTGTGTGTCTAATTTTATCCAAACTCAATCAGTAGGTTTCAATGGGTGAAAAAATAACATCCATCGATCTATCCTTACTTTGAGATTTGTAATATTAGTGTATGTATCACTATGTATAAAACAAAGTCACTTTCTGCTATCTATCCCTATGTATGCTTAGGTCTTTAAAACTACGCAACGGATTTTGATGCGATTTTTTTAAGAGATGGAGTGATTCAAGAGAAAGCTTTATATTACTGCATAGTATAAAACAAAATAGCTTTCTGCTGTCTGTCCCTATGTATGTTTTTGATATTTAAAACCACGCAACGGATTTTGATACGGTTTTCAGGCGTGTGAAGCCGCGGGAGAATGCTAGTAGTTATATAAAACAAAATACTACCATTACACATTGCTAATCAAAAGATAAGTTTCAGCTTCTTCTAAAAGAAGTATATTTATAATGAAGTTATCAAGTTATATCACACCGGGGCCTATAAAGCGCATTGTGGCCGGTCCACGGAGCATTAATATCCGGGTTTCATCGCTTTTCACGGCAAATTGCCTTCGGACCAGCGCTGACGTTGGCACGCTGGCAAATCCATTTTGGTTGATAGCTTTGCGCTATCATTTTCTTTTTCAAAATTGGTCGTTCATAATTTCTGTGTAATGACTTTTGTGTATAGCTCCGCTTGTGTGGATCTACTAATCTACAGAGTAAAGCAACATTGGGCGTGGTCGGTAGATGGATGGGTGACCGCAGATGACAATAAAGTTAAGTGATATATAGACAGCAGTGTTAAACACTGCTGTGTTCTGGTCAGGAGTAGCAACGCATCTGTGGTCGACCTTTAGGACCCTGATCTTATCTGGGGTTGATTACAGTTGTCCATGGGCGGCAGTGGCTATTTACGATCAGGTGGACTGCATGCTCGTTTGCAACTTCAATCATGTAAAGAATAAAAAAAACTTACCTAAGCTAAAAACAGATGCGTGAAATGAATGTAGGAAGCATTTATTCAATTATTCCTGTCGAGCTATTCCCGTCGCTAGAACTATAACTCTAATCCATATAATTAAGTGCTCTCCCCTGTTCTGTTTGTCTTACTGTCTCGCTAAAGCAAATAACAGTTGCCGAGTCAACATAATAGTTTACATCATAATAAACTTTGATTATAATTACTTTGTTTTGGTTCTAACATGACGTTTTAGCCTTGTTTTATATAGGATCTTTTTTATTGAAAAGTATGTACAAATAATAAAATGAATACTAAGAAATGTTTTTTGAAATCCGTCCCCTATAAGGCTAAAAAGAAATGAAGACTTGTAGATGCCTTCATCTTAAATAATAACGTGTAGTTTAAACCGACACGCATAAAAACATAAAAAAAAAACATACAGACTTGTCTGGGGAAGTGAAAAGTAAGCAGACCATTCAAATCAAAACTATGCGGAACTCCGCATAATTGACGACAATACTTGCCTATCACTGTATAAGGTTTAATCCACTCAAGGCCTCGGGAAGGGTCTACGGCCGTCTTTTCGAAGTCAGCGTAGCGGCGGACACCCGTTTTCGAAGGCAGCGCATAGAACAATATCGCGGATTTGTGTTGCCTCGTGAGTGCAACTTGTGAACAAAATAAAACATTAACGTTCTATCAATATCGACGCGCAAAAAACAAACAAAAATGTACCTCCATAATGAAGCGCATAGTTAGTGCATGCGCTGCGCGTTACCTTCAAGAATACTTATACGCTGGGCCTATTGACTACAGTCATCGTCAACCCATTATTGTCCCACTGCTGGGCACAGGTCTCTTCTCAGAGAGAGGTATTTTAGGCCTTAATCCACCGCGCTGGCTAAGTGCGAATTGGTAGACTTCATATACCTTTGAGTACTTTTTTATTTTTATAAGAACTCTCAGATGTGTAGTTTCCTCACGATGTTTTCCTTCACCGTAAAGCAAGTGATAATTAATATCTAATATCTAATACGCACATAAATCAGAGGTTTTAAACAGAATTCGAACCTAGGACCCCTCGATTAAGAGGTCAAGTTTCAACCATTAGGCTATCACTGCTTATTAACTACAGTAATATTACTTAAACAAAAAAAACCAGTGACTTTGGTACCACTGACCCTATATCCCAACCTACGCAGACCATACATGGGGAATATTAAACCGAAAAACCTCAACAACTTTGTATTCTACCCTCCTACCTTTGTTTCGGCACAGTAAGCCACGGAAGATTTATTACTTCGCTATTATATTTTGAAAGAAATATCGCATTTTTCGCGAAATAACCAATAACGCTGCAATATATTATTGTCGGCACTTAATAAGTTTTTAATGCTGTGATCTTTATCGGTACGTATTCTTATCGTACGTCTACAGTACTAATATGAAACGATTTAGCCTGAAAATATATACAAACAAATACAATTGGAGTGTCTGTTTGTGATTTCAAAGTAATATTTTTTTAATCAAAGCGTATGAAAGTATACACTATAAAGATTTTAATTTGACATTATTAGTCCTTAGCTTCCCTTCCCCATTATCCAACGTTATTAATGTCGGTAGGTTAATGTGTTTTCCGAAGCTGAATGGATGTACTCTGCATTTAACTGAGATACTAGCGGTCACCCATCCAATTTTTGACAATCAGTTAAAATCATCACAAGGTTTTATTACATTAACACGAAGCTATGCGCATAACTGCTTAGTAGCACTGCTAAGTAGTAGCACAAATAGGATTACTGACAGAACAACTTAAGTATACCGACATTTATCGCCTTAGTCTTGAAAAGCCGGAAAATCGATTTTCGTACTGTTTCAAGGTTCCTTTTAGCCAACACCCCAAGGTTGCGTGGCGTTAAGACAGGGATGAATTTATTTATTTACTGAAAAGATTAAATATTAATGACGCTGAATGTAAATAATAGGTTCAAATCCCGGCCAGGCAAAAAATCTAGAGTTCTAGAATTAGGTGTTTTTGTACCTGTGTATTCTGGACATTCATGAAACATTGAATCAAATTTGCATAATCTGGTGCGCAATTTTGAACAAAAGGATGTAATTTTTAACATATTACAATACACATAATGTAAAATTCATACGGTAATTTAAATAATATAAAATCCACTTTGAGGAGCAGTCGGGTACACATTCAAACATATACGATCATTTTCCAACAACTTTAAACTCAATGTAATGTAAAATTGATATGGGAATTTAATGTAAAAATACGTTTACATAAAATTCCCGCCAGTTATCCTCATACTTAACTCATTTTCCGACTTCGTTAAACGGGTCCGTAATAATATACTGCGAGATATTTGCCATTTCTGTCCTATGCGGGAATTAAATTGTTTTTTTTTTTTTAATTTTATTATTAATTTAAAATCGTAATGACGATAAATATGAATAATTGGATCCCTGACCAAGAAGTCAATAGACAATAAGTCAAAAGAATTTAGATTTATGTACCGGGCGTGGGTGATTTTATAATTGTCTATATTATATGTCTTTGACATCTCTTTTGTAAAAACAATATAAATTCTTAAATATTAAAATATTTATAACGTAAAATTCAAACGGGAATTTAATGTATAAAAAAAGAAAAAAATACAAAAAGTATACTTATTTTTTTGCGGACAAGTAATATCCATTAAAACATATACAATCATTTTCCAACAACTTTAAACTCAATGTAATGCAAAATTAATATGGGAATTTATTGTAAAAATACGTTTACATAAAATTCCCGCATACCAACTCATTTTACGACTTCTTCGTTTAAACGGGTCCGTAATAATATAAGCTCGTGCGAGATATTTGCCATTTGTGTCCTTTGCGGGGATTAAATTGCTTTTTAAAGAGGAAACTGCCATTTTCCTTGCTTTAAATTGCTATTTATAACTCAAGTAAAGAGTGAATCATGAACAAGATTAAATTATTATTGTTTAGGGTTATGAAGTCTTCTTAGAATCAAAAGTATATTGTTATTAGGCGCAACGATAGTCGACTTAAAAAAAAACGCTTTCTACACTCATGGCCCCACACTAGGATTTTCTCCTGTGTCATGGTTGCCATTGACACACACGTATACAAATACACAAACCAGAGCAGCATCAACATCAAGATGTCTGGCCGGGAATTGAACCCGGGACACATTGCCTGTCTGATCATTATGGCAACTACTACGCCACGCTGGTCGTCATAGGTTGATCTTACAAACTTTTGCGTATCGAATGTTAGCAGATGGTAGAAAGAGAATGGTTCAACCGGGGAGGTACCACCCATTTCTAGTTCTCGTTCTCGTGTTTTTATATGATCGAAGTAGCAAACGAGCATGTGGTCCACCTGATGGTAAGTGGCAACTGCCGCAGATAAGATCAAGGTCCTACCTGAAGTTGACCACAGGTGCGTATACCCCTGAGGACTGAGCTGGAACACCTCGGATTAGAATATCTCCCTAACCACACCTGCAGACCAGAACACAGCAGTGCTTAACACTGCAGAAAGGCAGAAATAGATGTGGCGGTGGCGCCGCCGGAGTCGAACTACATAAAATTCTACCTTCAATCTATTTTCATGCAACTTATATTAACTTTTTTAACCTTCATATTATTTCTATAAAAGTTTATAATAAAGCGTGTGTTAATTTGTTTTCAGTTATTGTTTCAAACACTATTTTAAACGTTGAAATGTGCTCGTGTTTCTCGAGGCCCGGAAGTTCTAACTTTTTGTTTGCGAGTCGTATTTTCTCGTGCGGAAGGTACTTGTTGTACTGTTTGCTTTAAGCGATAAAATAATAAAAGCGATAGAGATTTCTGATGTGTTTTGAGAACAAGTTGATATTATTAGAAAATTCGGAACTAGAAACAAGTTTAAATGGGCTTGTTTAAATTGTATAGTACCTTTTGAAGCATAAGGTTCAGTCAGGGGCGGTCGGGGGCTAGATGGGCAAGCTAAGGTCTCCCCTTACAGTAAGAGGGATTTAGGCCTTAGCCCACCGTGCCGGCCAAGTGCAAATTGGAAGACTTTACACACCTTTGAGAACTTTTAGGAACTCTCAGGTGCGCCGGTTTCCTTATGATGTTTTCCTTCACCGTTAAAGCAAGTGATACTTAATTTCTTATACGCACATAAATCAGAGGTGCGTGCCTGGGATTTGGACCTCGGACTTCCCGATTGAGAGGCCAAGTTTCAACCTATCACTTCCGTTATTCGTAAGGAGACGTTAAACTAAAGACTAAGTTAGAACGCATCTATACTTATGACTTCCTAACCAAACCATTCAAAGCATAGCAGCGCTTAACTGATGTTATTAGGCAGAAACAATTGTGGCGATGGTGTCGCCGGAGTCTAAAAATCTTTCCCAATTTCCTCGATTTTCAAATACTCGCTACTAGTAAAACAAGTACCTTATGTACAGATTGTTATGAAGTTTAAGTTAAATAAGACCTGAAAGTACATTTGTTAAGTACGCCACACTATTGTGAGCGAAATAATAACTTCTGTAAATAACTGCTGTTTTAAAAACGATTATTTATTCCAGTAATTTGTTTTTAACGAGAAATATTTGCATTTCGGCTCAACAATTTTAGCCTTAAATCATTATTTAGCATTATTACTGTGAACGTGAATCGTTTTATTACTGTACCTATTATTACTGTGAATGTCAGTTTATTTGCTTGTTTGTTTGTAAAGGATTCACGTTCCTACTCAACTGATCGTTATAAAAATTGCACACCTTTCATACCGAAAAAAATATACTCATGGGGGGATAGAATTTTATGCTTACCTACCCACTTTTATTCCTACGGCCTCTTGATATTCATAAACATTATCATCAACCCATTATAGTCCCACTGCTGGGCACGGGTCTCCCCTCATAGTGAGAGGGATTTAGTTCACCGCTGGTCAAGTGCGAATTGGCAGACTTCACACACCTTTGAGAACTTTTTAGGGTCTCTCATGTGTACAGGTTTCCTCACGATGTTTTCCTTCACCGTAAAGCAAGTGATAATTCTTAATACGTACATAAATCAGAGGTGCGCGCCTGGGGTTTGAACCTCGGACCCCTCGATTGAGGGGACAAGTTTCAACCATTAGGCTATCATTGCTCATTGCTCTTGATATTAATTAATGGTATTTGCATTATACCAGAAGCATACAATACAATATATGGGAATTTATATGTACATATTTACGCAAGCGAAGACATGGGTAAAAACTAGTTGATTTATATTTCTGCAAACTTGTGAACCATACATCATGCGTAAATTCAAAATCACTCAATGAGGTACGGAGAGAGCTATGCTCGGTATTTCTCTACGCGACAAAATTTGCTACGATGAAATCGTAGTCATAGGAGTATGAAAATGATTGACATAGCTCTCAAAATTTGTATACTGAAGCGGTAAACAGTGTTTCTGATAGGTACCAGGTTTAAAGGTGGTAGAACTCTATGTAATTCGACTCCGGCGTCACCACAGCCACACCTATTTCTGCCTTATAACAGCAGTGTTAAGCACAGCTGTTCTGGTCTGAAGGGTGTGGTAAGAGAGACATACTTAATCGAGGCGTTCTAGCTCACTCCTCAGGGATAGCAACGCATCTGCATTTCGCATTCTTCATAAATAGATTATAGCCGAATTGAGAAGCTCCTCAGATTTTGAAGTCGGTTAAACAAAAGAGATTCTCAATTTAATTGTATTTTTATTATATTGTGTTATTTACATTCATTTTTTCTATATTTAGAGACTATTTTTGTCTTACACTTTATCGCGAAATAATTATTTCAATAAAATTGTTTTATTGTGTATACAACAGTGACAAAGTGTATGTATGTTTATTCACAACATCCCACCGGAGACAGCCAAGTGTCGAGATTCAATTAACCAATCACTGATTTATACCCAGATTCAACGGTATGACATGCCAATCAACTATTACATAAATAATGATCACACGTTGCTCTGGGATTTAAACCATTACCTCTACAAGGCAGGGGCATTACGGACCTGTCAGCACTTATTCATTATTCAAATCCACGATCGATGCCCTACTTCGCTAATTAGACTGACTTGTGTTAGCATCTGTTTGTTTTATGGTAACCTGGTACTTCGTTTTAGAAACGCATGAGAAAGAGAGATAAAACTGGTAAGAATGAGATAAAAAGAGAAAAGAGATAAGAGATGGGAAACGAAAACAATAAATTAAAAACAAAAATAATATAGAAAAAATAATTTCAGACTAATAAAATTGGTCTCATATTATCATTATACCGATACGTTAAAATATTGATATGGACATATATGGGGTATTTTTCAAATCTTCTCTATATAAGGAAGAAGAGATAAATATTCTTTCCTCTTCTTCCTAATATAGAGAAGAAAGAAGAAGTGAGAAATAAAGATAGACCGAGAAAAAGGAACAAAAACTTCTCAAATTATTTGCTCTATGTCACAATTTTATAAATATCTTTAGTCTCATTATGCAGGATCTCAATTCATTAATTAACCCATTTACGTGATTGGTGATTGATTGATAATGTTCGTAAATTAATTATGAATCGTCGATTTGGGATTCAGACCATTACCTTCACAAGGCGTAGCATATATAAACGTCACTGTGAAGCTGTCAGCGCATATCCATGTTATATATTATTCAAATCAACGATCGATGGCCTTCTACGGTAAAAGGCACTTAAACAATAGGTTTATATTTATAGTAGCCTAGTACTTATTTTCATAAACAGTGAAGAAAACATATGGAAAAACTTATGTTATCGCAATGAGAGGAAATGTAGAAAAAAGAAGAATGGAAATAGATGAAAGTGAGAGGGAGAATAGAAATTTTATTTATATAAAGAAGGCCGAAAAATAGAGAATAAGAAAAAAATAACAAAGACTACGAAATTGACATAAGGTTTTATCTATTGTATCATCGTAATTATCAGAGGATAACATTAACAAAAATAGAGAAGAGAATGAGAATCAGAGAGAAGGAAAAAAAGATAATGAGAAAGTACGAGAGAATCCTCACAAATACGCTTTATTCTCAGATCACTTGTCACGCACGTTAATTAAATTTTAAGTTGTTGATCAAACACATCTGTACTATGTCAAAGGGTTTGCGAAGTTTCTTACATCCATTATTCAAATTCACGATCGAGAGCTTTTAATCAAGGAATGTTGACATGCGATAATATCTTTTAATCAATAACATAAAAGTTTAGTATAGAATCTTAGAAGAAAATAACTTAACTTATAACACTCGTATTAACAAGTATGTATACTTTGTCAACAATATTCTTCATCTGTTTATTTTATATATGTATGTCACCCTTACCACACCCTTCAGATCAGAACACAGCAGTGCTGAACACTGCTGTTATGTGGCAGAAATATGTGTGGCAGTGGTGCCGCCGGAGTAAAACAACAAAGGGCTCTACCACCTTTGAAACAGCTAGGGCTACCACCAAGGCCCTGACGCGCTGGCTATTGACAAAAATTCCCCTTAGGGGAAGGGTAAAAGGGACATTATTTTCTTCAAAAGTATACACAGAAGGAACAGAATTTATACGTTTTAAATAATTAAAAATACCACGTTGCGTTACCTGTTCCCTCCATTATTCATGTCCTTACGATCGATGACCTACATCGTTAATTGGGCGAGCTCTCTCTGGATGTTTACGTGTTACGCTTCATGGTTGCCTAGTACATGTTTTACCCAGTTTATGTTCAGTGTTAATGAACTTCATGTTAGTGCTTCAGAGTTTTGATTGCCTGGTACTTTTGGACTAGTTATTGCAATACTAGGTTTGGCCTGTGGCTTTCTTTACTTTGTGAGAAATATTTTTACATCGTTTTGAATGAATCGGAAACATTTAATTTTTGTGTTTCTGTCTGTTTGTCTGTTTGGCTGAGGTAATCTAAACGGCTGGACCGGGACTTACGCTGGAAAATGGCTGAAGGTCTAAGACGTAACATAGGCTACTTTAATTTATTAAAAAGCATTAGCGCGCGCTCAAGCCTGGGCCTGCGAGGGCCGCCGCGGGAAAACAGGGTGTTACCTATGTTTTATACGTATTCATTTTTACTTTTTAACGGTGAAACCGCGGGGATGGCTAGTATATTATATAGCATTATTGCCCTAAATCTTCACCTGTCAGCTTATACTTACTCAGATTCGATCGATGCCTCAGTTCGCTAATTGGGTGTTCTCCATTATGTGTGCTTTCATGCTACCCTGGTACACGTGTACGATTCTTAGAAGCTTGATCAGAATACAATTGGGACACGAAACTGGTTCCGGGTTTGATTGTCGGGCAAAAAGATACGCCAATGATTTTAGATTTTTTCTGGATGAGGGTGATTATGTGTGTGTTTGTGTAAGTTGTCACAGAAAATATCCTAGTGTATGATTACGAGTATATAAAATACTAGTATTAACCCGCACCTTTGCTTGCGCTCATTCACACAATGAGGCCGTAGGTATAAAAGTAGGTACATTGTAGGTATAAAAGTTACCTTTGTATCCCGCGGGAGTAGTATCACTTTTCGGGATAAAAGGTACCCTATGTCCTTTTCCAGGCCCCCAGCAGTGTGTGTGCAATTTCATAACGATCGGTTGAGTAGTTAAAGCGTGAAGGCGTTACAAACAAACAAACTAATAAACGGATTTTCGCATTTATAATAATTGTTAGGATTCTATCCAACCATCAGCCTTTTGACATAGGCCTATACATACTGCTGAACATAGGACATAGGCCTTAATGGGATATTTTGCCGATTCTTACCCCGACTGGTATGGGTGTTGGTGACCGCAGTGGGTGTTAATGACACAGAAAGACGCTACTGCTCATCTCCTGGATTTTGTTCCTTAGTCCCCTTTTGCGACACTGCGGTATACTAGCGAGAAATAAGTAGATTTGGTGCCTCCAAAGTCCATGTAGTTTTACTAACTCATCATTTAGTATTCTATTTAAATACTAATAATGGAAAATGCATTCTAATTTATCAAATCGTATAGTTTTCTACACTCATTATCTGAAATAAGTTTGTTTTACCGTAGCTTGTTAGTTTGCACAATAGATGTTTGAAAAGCGATGCTAACTCAGGCTTTGACGACACGTGAATAGGTTTTCATTGAAACCGCAATAGTCTACCTACACTCTAATTGCAATATGCATACTAATAGAAAAAAAATATTTCTACTTCTAACAATAGAAACATTGTAATTTGTTCAGTTAAACATTACGAAAAAAATTATAACTTAGAATTATAGTCTATTAAAAGTCAAGTGATAAAGCACTGTGACAGATGGATAATCGGAGAGATAAACAGACGGAAATATAGATGATAGACAGACAGATAAAGGCTCCTTAATATGAGTAGGTTTTTAACATTTGGGTAAGGAATCCTAATAATGCCGTGCGGTATCTTGAATAGCACCACTCCCTCTCTTACCGTGCATGTCGTAGGAGGCCACTGAAATCCAGGAGATAGACAACAGCGTTCCTGTGTAACATCAATACTCACTGCGGTCACCAACACGCATACCAGGCGGGGTGACTATCAGCAAATACCATTAAGGAAGGCCTTTATCTAACAGTAGACCTTGAAAGGTTGATTTTTTATATGCTCGAAGTAGTAAACGAGCATGCAGTCCACTTGATGGTAAGTGGCCACTGCCGCCAATGTACATCTGTAATCAACCCCAGATAAGATCAAGGTCCTACCTGAGGTTGATCACAAATGCGTTTCTACGCCTGAGAACT
>DWPV01003819.1:0-14575 GCA_018251915.1 Urbanus proteus proteus
TTAGTGCGGTAAAAATCCCATATAACCTGGCGTCGCTCCAAAGGCGCCGGGTTCCTTTTGAAGTTTTCCCCCTCGTAAACAAAAAAAAAAAAAAAAGGTCTAAGGTGCGCTACACATAATAAGTTATGTGGTACTGTCGAAAAAATTGTCAGTGTTCCTTGAAAATACTAATTTCCTAAATGCCTCATTTTTAAAAGACAAATTCTTGGAACTGCAATAGCTGTGTAGTATGAAATTCATGCAATAGCTGAAATGACCGCTGATTTACGAGCAATACGTTTCGTTCAAAATATTTTTTAAATTTAATTATTTTTGTTATTTACAAATAATCAACTAATTAATTAGAAATAGATGTGGTGGTGACCTCTCTCTTAAATCCCGTCTTTCATTTACCTTGTCACCTTAGAAACCAATTTAGAATGCTTTTAATTTAGACTTAAGTACAAAAAATGTGAAAGTAACTAATTGCTCCAAATTAATCTAAAATTTGTTACGGTTGAGCGTCGAGTTGACTCGAAATCTATCACATGTTTTTGAAATCACTTTCTCCCTTACATATACTACTAAATTTCTATCTAGCATAGGTATTATAAGTGTCTTCACATTTTCAAATTTTAGTTCTTCTTACAAAACGATATAGGAGTACCTAGGTGAGCTTTTATAAATATGTACTTTATAAAATTAGATCTTTTACCTTTAAGCTAAGTAAATAGACAGGAAGAATAAAAAACATCCTTTTCCGACAAGAGAACACAATTCATTAGGTTTCATTTACAACTTCAACTGAAACTGTTATCTGTATTTCACTGACTATATTTGGGAACAATGTACCGACTCGGTAAGTATCAGTTTAAAGTTTTAAACAAAAATTAATTACGATAAACAAAATCACCTTAAATGGAGCAACCAGATAAAACATCTGTACCAGTAGGTATAAAAAGGCTTGCAAAATTTCCGCCGACCGGTCCTTGGTCCATTGTACTGGTTAAACGATCTTCGATTACCTTTACCATTGTAGAGCCATCTCACAAAATGTATGTTTCGAAACTGTATTATTTAAACACTAGCTTCCACTCGCGACTACGCCTGTTCTTCTTTCTATACCCTGATTTTAGGCAAACAAAATATTTTCGCGACAAAAGAGCTTATTATACATGTCCACTACCTCAGAATCACCATAAAATTCTCCTTTTTCTCGACTGCTCATAAGAGGCTACCTAGGACAGATAATGAGCATAAATCTGACGTTAGGTGGCTACTCATTGGTATTTGTGACGTTGAGAAGACGGCAACCTGTTGTGGCTACAAGTTGCCGTGCTATTTAAGGCGAGTTGTACAAATGGAGGCTACTTGCCCCGGGGAGAGCCTGAGCGGCATCACGCAAGAGAAACAACGGTGCGATCTACCTACTAGAGATCCCGGAGTTTCCCTAAGATAGAATTGTCTCGCAAGTTATCTGCCTTAACTCTTTATCCTGAACCAACAGCTACACTGCTGCTACAAGGCAGAATAGATGGCAATAATTTCGCGACTTCACGAGACTAAAATTCAAAAAGTTTTACCACACGTGGAATGTGGTGATATCTTCTCTTATTCCGTAACCAAGTTATATATGATTGTGGTAACTTAAACAATAGTAAGTAGATTCAAGTAAACATTACGTGACAGACGAGTCAATACGAATGCTAATACATCATTAAGTAACCCAACAATTGTTTGCATTGAAAACTAAAATGTGTGTAAGGTTTTTCGTTCGCAAAGTAATGTTACATTCACTTTACGTACGTGAGGCGAATTTCGCACCAAAAGTTAAGAAATCCGCAAAATGTGGTTTTAGTAAGTAAATACTAAATAAGGTCATTTTTTCATAACTATTTTAACAATGCAACCGTGTTATTTATGATCTATATGGTCTAATTATTCTAGTTAACCAATGTTTAAAAATAAACCAAGTACCTATACGATTATTTCGTATGGTATTTAGCCCTCGTTAGTGTGAAGTATTCTCGCCGATAAATTAAAACGAAAATAATAAAACATTTGAGCTTTTATAACATAACGAGCGCTTGCTATCCCGCGCTTGCGAATATGCAATCGTCGGTTTTTAACTGGGTAGGTTCTCGTAAATATTTTGTATCGTGCAGTGGAAATCCTTAAAGTGGATTCATGTAGACCTGTGTGGCTAAAGGTAGTAGAGCCCTGTGTGGTTTAGTGGCACCACCGCCACACTAATTTCTGTCTAATAACAGCCGTGTTCAGCGATGTTGTGGTCTGGTTTAGTAAGGGAGACATGTTCCAACTTAGGTCTCAGGGGTAGCAACGCATCTGTGGGCGACCTTAGGTTGGACAGTGATCCTATCAGGGGTAGATTAAAGATGTCCATGGGGGACAGTGGCCACTTACCATGAAGTGGACTGCATGCTCGTTTGCTCTTTCCATTATATATAAAAAAGTTTATAGAACAAAATAGGTATGATGTTGGTGCCTCCGGAGTGAATCCAAAATGGGCTTAACCATGCTTTACCTTGAAAGTTTTTTAAGTTCTCTGTAACCAGCAGCAGGAATATTAAAATTATTTTGATTTTTATTCTAGTGTGTAAAAAATAAATACCTATGACATAAAACATAGGTAAGTAGGTACCTGTATAAGATAATCGCATTTACATATTTCGAAATTATTTACAAACACTTTTTACTTTTATAGATTATAAATCTTCGTAACTTTTTACTCAACAAAGATGCAATATTTTCTTCCACACAGCTATTACGTGCTACTTACCTCCTTACTGGAATGAAGTCATTAATAAATTACCATACTTAGCTTCTTGCTTTCATTATTTATTACGTGAACATTTTTCACATAATTAACTAACGATTTTATAATCATTACTAAGTTTATTTAGTTTTGTTTAAGGTTTAGAGTCTGCCTGCCCAATGTCCACGCTGGTCAATTGCAAGTTAAAAGCTTCCAGTCTTTAAGAAAGTCTAGGCTCTCCTAAATATCGGACATACTTAGGATTTTCTTACGTTTATATTTACAGTACATTTGGAGACCGAAATGTAGGTATACCAATTTACTACTGATTTTGTGTTTAAGCAGAGTGTGCTTTCAATTGGCAAGGAGACCTAAGTCAAAAATAAGTAAAGAAGGAACCTAAAGAAAAAAATGTAACAAGAGATCTAAGAGCCAAATGAAATTAATATTAAGACTTTTTCAAGGTGGTCTACCTTGGTAGTGGAGAACCGTTTGTGGTTCACTCCACAGGCACCACGGTCACACTTATTTCTGTCTTACAATCAGCAGTATTAAGTGCTGCTGTGTTTTGTTAAAATGGCGTGGCAAGGGAAAGATACCAACCATACCACATACCATATACCATACCAACTAATAAATACTTGGTATCCAAACTGTCCAACTTATTCCTAAAGGGTAGCAACGCATATTTGTTCAACCTCGAGTAATACTGGAATCCTAAACCACCCCATGACTGTGGTATGGATGCTGACATGCTATGGAGACAGGTTCGCTTGATTATTATGTGAACTGAACAATACGATTTGCGATAAAACAACGCTTGTGCTTTCTAGACAACATCATGAATTTTAATCTACGCGTTACGTGAGATTTTCTTGGCAATATATTCTTATTGGGATGTAAATACATGCTGCAGTGCATTGTAAATCATTATTATGTAATCATGCTTGAATAAATACTTTCTTTGTTAATTCTTGAAGCAAACGAATTGGAAAAGTATTTTAGAAATATTTTATTAATATATTTTGTCATTATAAGATGAAATAAATTGTCTTTATTTTGCATAGGCCTAGGAAGACACTCACAAAAAGTCATTTACAATATTTTAACCCTGGACACATAAAGAGGGGTTATAAGTTTGACGTGTGTTTCTGTGTATATGTGTATCTGTCTGTCTGTTTGTTGAGTTGTCGCTCCAAAGCGGTTCCCCGAGACGACGGCGCTAAGGTCAAAATATTATTATGGTTGTGAAATTTAATCGTCCAAAATTTATTATTTTTTCTATTTCATGGTTAGGGTTTTTAAAATTATTAATTTGTTTTTTTATTCTACCACCGGATCGGAACGCGACCTTTACTGAGAAGACTCGGCAAGTAACTAGAAAAAACAATTAGGATAGGTAATTCCTATGTTAACAGATACCTAGAAGATATTAATTTAAACATAGATAACAGATATCTTTGATCAAGAGGGTCCTACTGACGTTCATAATTGGTTTAATAGAAAAGGAAATAAATTCAGACAAGCGTAATAAACTAAAACTAAAAACATCAACGTCCAGGAAGTAATAATTCTAGCTGTCGTAATTCATAAGTGGTTGAACTCATTTAAATACCTTGAATGGACGTAAGACCAATTGAAGAGATATCCAGTACTCACTTCGTATTGGATGCACTTGGGTGCCTGCTTTCATACATTACGCAACGTACGTTATTACGTACTAGCTGATCCCCGCGGTTTCACCCGCGTTAAATATGTTAAAAGGAATACATATCTAAACATAGATAAGATCCCGCGCTCCCGCGACGGCGGCCGCGTAATACTTTTCCCAAAATTAAAGTAGCCTGTGTTACACCTTAGACCTTCAGCTATCTGCCAGTGAAAGTCCCGTCAATATCGATCCAGCCGTTTAGAAGATTAGCTCAGCCAAACAGATAGACAGACAAAAAAATTAAATTGCATTTTCGTTATAGGTCTTGTGTAAAAAAATATTGTTTTGGAATCACAAACAGACACTTCAATTTTATTATTTGTATAGATCACCTACAAAAATAACCTCTGTTTCAATAACTATAAAGTTAAAGGCAATCCCCGACGTAAGACTGGTTTCTGTATCTTGAAGTTGCATGATGTTTTGGAGACAAGGTCGAATGGTAATGCTCGACGAGGTATGAAAAGAGGACACTATTTGAATTTTCTTTCCTTTTGTTAACAGTAATTACGTTGATAGATGTACATTCGTGTCGTTAAACACTGACCTCTAGCTATGTGTCGTGACCATTTAAGATTATCTGAACACAATGAATGATTACGGAGTTGTAATTCGCTGACAATATAGTCACAATTTAAAAATGTTAATAATTTGTTGTGGATGTATTGTCTTTTATGATAAGCCTGTTACTAATCCACTGTTGACCATGTGTGTCATCTCTTGATGTGAAGGGTATACTAAATTGGCTTTTAGGAATAGAATTAGTCGACTTCACCAAATAATGTGTAGAAAGAACTCCCAGACATACGGATTCCCCCAAAGATTATCTTTACTCAGTTTCAAAAACTTAAGGTTATCGGCTATAGGTAATAGTTCATAATATCTAGTGTAATAAGATACAGTTATATAGCTTACATAAGGCACCAATAGCTGCACTTTATGAATAGAAGTATTTTTGAATAGAAAATTAACTAAAAATATTTGTTTGTATCTTTCAACAAACATCACACGGAAGTTATTGATTTTTTTCCTATTTCAACACTGTTTTGTTAAACTTCACTACATAAGACTACATAATGGTAATAAATTTTAATAATACTATACACTTTTTATACTTATTTGTTATGTACATTTGCATAATTTATAGACATCGTAACGCAGTGTCTCTCGTCTTTTAATGAACACCGTTATAAAGATTAATTAACTTGCAAATTCGACATTTGATGCCATTCATCAAAATCCAATGATGAGAAATAAGCGAAGCAATCGACTATTAGTGAACGAATACCGCTTAAAATGTTCACGTAATAAGCATTAAATTTAAAACATACACTGAAGAATTCTTGATAATTGAACTCTCCAAAATAGGTCTTCAATTGTTTTGATTGTGTAAATAAGTAGTATTTAAAATTGAATTTTCAAACGACAGTTATTTTGTAATTACGGGCTTCGAGATAGCTTTAACTACTCATCTTTAGAGCCATAATTTTACTACTAATTTAAATACTACTATAGTAAACCCTTACTTTCGATGCCACATAAAAAGGAAATAGCTACTAAAATCAACAACCTTAAACTAAAAGTGCTTATAAGAAATTATCCAGCATCTTACGCGTTTATCAATTGGTTTTAATTAAACTAAATTACCAAGTCTTCAGAAAGCTTTCATAGAGGCATCATTATTTAAATATCTGCTTGTTCATTTCTATTAATTTATAAAACGATGAACGTTATAAAGCAGTGCAAATTGCTGGGTAGAATATAAAACTCTCATTCTTGTTGAAAAGCTTAACAATTAGCACAGATTATGCATTGTATTGCCGTTTTTTTATTATAACGGTGTTCAGATTTAAAATTTAGTTATGAACAACTAGGAACATAATACAAATCTGGACATTCTACGCTCTACCTTTGATACATGGTTTTCTGTCGATGGAATCAATTTTCTTTGGAGTACCTACGTGTGACTTAATTTTGTTATTTGCCTTAGCGATACGTGAAACGTCGTAAATTAACCACATTCAACTGAACTTATATGGTATAGGTATTCAGACCCATCATCCGACTTGACCAGCTTCATGGACCATTGCCTACACTCATTTCCAACCTGAGAAGAACGATCAGCTAATCAGCAGATGGATATGGGTAAACGGGCTGATGTTAATCACCATTATTAGTAGGAAAGTCGTACTAATATACCTACTGTAAGAAAAGTGCAGAGAAAAGAAAATGGATAGATCAGATAGATGGCTTACAAACCCGAATAAACAATCATCGACGGCTACCGTACAGTTTACGATCTCAAGGTTCTCATTGGAGTCGCTAATGACTACAAAAAGAAGACATTACCAGTATTTCCTAGAACAAGACTGAGCACGGCTAACGGTGCTCTATTTACAGCATTCCTAGCGTTGTGATGATAGTTGGTCTTGATGGCATGTGGAACGCAGTGTAAGAAAAGCAATACATGGAATATCTGGCAGAAAAACCAGGAACATACGCTTTGATGAAATTAATCTTGACGCAAGATACTGCAATGTTATTAAGCTATAAACGTTGGTGAATGATGTGTTTCGAAAATTATAAATTTCTCGACTAAATCACTTGTAATAAGTACCTACTCAATTTCTATAAGTAGATAGTAGGTATTAGTTTCAATACAAATTGCATTCGAACTCATAATCGTATATGAATGACTTTAATCTCAAAATAAAATTTTATATTTAGTTTTGTTATTCCCTTGTTGTAGGTTTAAGGCTTAAAGAGCTATGATGTTTTATGTGCATTAAGGATATAGTTTTAACTTTTATCTCATAAAATGTACTCTATAGGAAGTCTGGAACACGCGTTGCCATTCGAGAGTGACGACTGTTTCAAAATTCTACATTATCAGAAAATATCAAACCCATAGAGGCACAGAACTATTGACCTACTCGAGCCTAGAAGTGTTTACAAACTCCGAACACCTCTAAGATCGAAATAGTGCATATTAAAAGAATTGTTAGGTCGGAATACCTCTGGAGTAACGGTGCTCCATTTACAGCATTCCTCGCTATGGCGGCGTGAGAGAACGTTGACAGTAGGAAAGGTACAGGAATGCGTGAAATGTACATTTAAAACACTTAAAAACATACCTTCTTGTTAGCTTGGTCATGTTAAGGTAAAAGGACATAAACATTACAGTCTGGAATTCTTTCACGTTGGGATTTGTGTCTAGGTAAGACCCAGGCTCGTTTTGCCAGATAAAAAATGCTTGCACGAAAGTAGATTCTCAGGGTTTTACAATTAATTTAATGGGTATAATGTTAAATGAATATTTGTTTTTACATATTAAATCTAAAATCTAAAGAGCTATTAGCTGGACTAAATAAAGTACCTAGAAATTTCGAAATGAGAAAGGCGTGCGGGCTGTGTTGTAAATTAACTTTATCTGGAAACAGGAGCACACAATCAATTAGATAGTTCTCAGTACACAAAACTACAATGTAAGTACATAGTTCCTAACACGGGTTAGGGTTGAGTTACACTGGTTGATTACTATTTTTAATCGAAAGAAAAGTATCCAAATAAGTCTGTGCTATTTAAAAAATAGTATGAAAGTGATTACTCACTAAATTCTGTATCCTTACTTAAGAAATTCGTTTGCAAACCTTCATAACGATCTCTATTGATGAATAAGCAATTAAAGTCCACTAACGAACAGCCCTAAGCGTTCGAAACATTCAATAAACTTATTGTAAGTTACCACCTATAAAGCTTTCGTTCCGATTTATTTGCCACTATCTGCTTCGTGGATCCAACAAATACAAGTTAAACTAGACCTTGCAGAATGCGTTCCCTCCTCCTAACTCGGGCAATTTATTAAGGTCGCGGGAGGCGGGGTGGTTCACGATACACTGGTTGTTTATCTTAGCTAGAACAATGAGGTTCAGGTTGATTGCACTTGACTATGAATAGTGTGCAAGTTCGCTCTAGGCCTTGTACTTCCGCAACTTATATCACGCGATCGAAGGGTTTAATGGCCTCATTGAAAACAATCCAGCAAAATAAATATTCACTAAGATAAAGGGAATATTCATAGCTGAGTTCTCGCTTCATTACAATGTGTGAGGGAATGGAAATCACTTCAAGGAATGTCGTTTCTTTGGATGCTTGGAAATCAAATCAAGAAGAAATCAGACATTGAATATGTATTCTATAAGCAAGCTAAACATCGTTCTATTAGTTTTTCCATCATCGACATCATTACCATACAATTAATACATTACATTCTCAGGATTCCTCATATGGCCATCAGAACCCATAATAATTAAAACTTCGAATGAACTCATCAAAAAGTACTCCACAATGTTTAACATGTTTGTTAAACTTAAGCTTTGTCATGTTATTTTACGTTGCCTAAGAACTTAAACAAAAGGCCTAATAAAGTTTTCCATTCTAACAGACCCCTATAACCTGGCTTTTAAAGCCTTCGAAAGATAAAGCGAAATATGACCACAGAAACAGAACCGTTAGCAAATGGTTGTTCATTAACATTTCGCCCGAGACTATTATTTGAACGTGCACCGACCATTGTGTTAGTGAAAATACAGCTAGGTGTATGTTTGCTTGGAAATTTATCTGACCACGAGTACAAATACTATTATGTATATCAGGGTTTCTCAAACTGATAGCTCCAGGTACTATTATTTTTCAAAACAACAACAACAACGAGGGGTTCGTTGTTGTTGTTGTTGACAGTGAGTATTGACAGAACAAAGTTAACTAAAATACATAAACACAATCACGAAGTCCAAAAGAAAATAGCTTTACGATATGTGAGTTCGTTTCTTGTCGCAAATTATGCTATTCTATAATCAATTTTGGTTTAATTCAAACGTGCGTGTACCCTAACCGCTTTTATCACTTACCTACGTTTACCTAGTGTACCCCCAAAGGTACACGTACACTTTGAGAAACCTTGACATAGATAAATAGATGCTATTATCGAGCTATATCGGTACCGGTATTGTGACTGCTCTTCCGCGCTGGGCTATAACGGACCAACCTTGCTCTGGAGACAAGTTACAGTTAGTCCTATATACTTTGCCCTTCACCTAAGAATGGGTTGTAATGCAAAGGAGTATCAATCTGGGTTAGGTACTTGGAATAAACAATCTACTCATAACTTCTATGCTAGTATTCTGTAGGGCTATAGCCACAATATCTTTTACAATGAGAGTTTCTCGGACTTGAAACAAGAAATTAATATCACCCTTCGATGTCTGTTCAGTGAGGTTAAACATGGATATCTACACGTCTCATCGCTGACCACTGCGTCAAATACTTTATAAAGTAAGGAATGAAATACTTATTGTACCTACCTGAGTACATAGTTTTCAGAGCAACGCATCTATCAACGACTTCGAATAGAAGGAAGTGTCTGTGAATCCTTTTCTATTTAAGTTTATTTAGTTGCGGATGTCCAAGGACGGCAATAACCACTTGGCACCAAGTGTACCTGTAAGATGTATTGCAAAAGTATTCCCTTTCTTCTAATACAACACATGAAAAAGCCACGAGAGCCGTCTTATTATACCGTGAACGGCATACACGATTCTTCATTACCATAATAAAACACTTGACTCTATCGGCAAGGTACAGTTAGCCCTATAAAGGCTGCCCTTCATCCGAACGGGAACTAAACGGTTCTGATTAGGAATGCTGAACGTTGGTCTAGATTCGGTTAGTGGTGTAAGCTAAGAAGTAATGGATTATGCGAAAGTGGATAGACTAGTTATTAGTAACTTGGTTTTATATTTATTTGGTAGATTGGTTTTAATTTAATGAACTTTTGAATAAAAACATGGCTTGAAGCTTCATAAACTGTTGCCTAACTATCTACACTTCAAAACCGAATCTAGATTAAGAAGCAAAAAATTCGATTAAGATGGGGTTGTTGAAAAAATCTTAAAAATGTGTAAAGATGGATGTATTCACACTTAGTCCACTGCTTATACTAATTTAACGTAACCAATATCAATACATATAATAAAAGTGACATTAAGTACTCTTAAATCAAATTGTGCTTGCCCTAACTTTTCGGGCTATCATTATACTAGAAACAGACATGAGTTCGGCAAGTTTGCCATAACGGTAAACCATTCCCTTGTAGGTCCAAGTACACAATACTAGCGCGGCTTGCGAATTACCATAAACGCTTGTCCGTTTCTCGTTTGTTACTAGTAACGAGGAAATTGTAATGTAATAGATAGCTGGGTATGCGAATCCCAGCTTTTACCTTCCCGTTCCAGTTGAATTTGAGAGGGTATCATTATTTTTCTATCCCTCAGAGTGTAACGGTATGAGTATAGGCAGTAGTCATCACTTAACAGTTAGGTGATTGCTTGTTTACTACGATTAGATACAGAAATAAATAAATATAAAACCAATAAGCATAAGTAGGTATTCAGAATATGTACTTGTGCTAAATTACCGTATCCATCCATTAATAAAAACGACGATCCTTCATGCCTTTTTTTGCAAAACTTTCAAACTTTAGGGAACTAATAGGTACACAAGCGAATGATCGCAGATTGTCGCTGTCTTTGTTACCAGCCTAAAAACTTATTACAATTTTCAATATTATTTCAATTTTAATATCTTAATCTACTTACTGTTAACAATTTTTGAATCAAATCATACGAGAACAGGGCTTTATACCGAGTAATATTTACCAGTTCTCAATCAAAAGGCCCAATTTAAGGTAGCTTAAAGACCAGTAAGGAATAAGGCCGGTCGTAGGAAGGGCCGTCAAAACAGCGAGTCATCGTCTACGGTCACGGTCAAGTAACGGTGAGCGACGCCCCAGAAAGGGCCGGTGATCTTTACTTTATCTTACGACGTTTTGATTAGGCTTCCTGCGGTTCCTTCTCGACGAGTTAATTACGTAACGTGAGTCTGGGGATCCCGTTCGTATAATTACAGCTTTCTAAGCTTTGTTGAGAGTTTTAGATTGGAATTTCTGTGTGATATGCTTTGTTATTCGATTTTTTATTATTATTGAAGGGCTTATTTTAATTAGTGATATTATCGTCGCTTTTAACAATAAGTTTTATATCACTTTTACTAGATCGAGGAACAGCTAATACATGTAGGTAGGTACCTAACTGCTCAATGGCTATGAAATGGTTCATTGATGGTTTTATTAAACAATTGACTACTTATTACTACGTAAAAAGTATAAGTATACATCAGCAAAAAGTTTCCAAATTGTTAATTTTAATTCAACAATTTAACTAGATACTCAAAAAACGTAATAACGCTTAACCAGATATAAAAGTAGCACGAACGCGCAAAAGTATTAACCTTAATCTACCCAATTCATGTATTTTTTGTCATAGACATAATGAAGTGAGTCATATAAATGTGATTACGCTCCTTTCACGTGAAAAAATCGACCATTACTTTTGATAAACTTTCTGTAGCAACAAGACGGTAAGTGACCTACAGACCTCATGATGGTCATTTGCGAGATAATTTAATAGAAACATAATTGATGATGCGTATGATTTGTCACCAAACCGGATTAAATTTAATTCAGTTTCTGGATTTGATCTCCGTCTATAAGATATAAAATTATAATTCTAAATTATTTTATTTTAGCTCTATCGGTACCAGTAATTTGTTTCCTACAATAATTAGACACTGATCAATAATTATTTGCATACTAGTATTTTTAAGCATTTAACTATCTATAAGAGTCAGAAGTTTGACTGAAATTTAAACTTACATTTAGGTACTTGCTATTTTTTTTTATTATCTGAGCCTCGAGTAGATTATATTGATTCCTTATCTCAGAACAAGTTTCTTAAATGTATTTTTAAGTGCCTAAAATACAAAAAAACTTATTATAAGTTACCTTTAGTCTCTTTTATTAAATCCCGGTTTATAATCTTCAAAAGACTCCTAACCCTACACTGTACATCAATTCTTCTCCTACCATTTATGGACTGTAGATAGAGTTGTAGTTGCAACTTCTCGATACTTGTGTTATACCTATACCTACTTATGACAAACTGTTGTTTGCCTACGTTCCTTTTTTGCATTTCCAGACTTTCACGAAACTCCAAGTTTCTGTAGGTCACAGGCATAAGAGGTCAACGATGTCAACACGAAGCAATCATACAAATCGGTCCTGTACTACATTTTATCTTGATAAACGCTACTGGAATTCTAACTCTATGTACCTCGAATTAAAGTTATTTATAAGGATCAAATAATTTACATTTAACAAGATTGTAGAGTAGCCAATTTCAATGCAAGTTTAATGGGGCACAAAAAATAAAATTAGTAGTTAGTAAAACGTAAGTATTTCAATACTTGTCTGTATGGAAAATATGTGATTTGATAATAAATGATGGACCAGGCAGTATACTTTTGATGCTCCTAAGAATAGCCTAGCAATTGACAAAACTTTGTTATTTACAAAAGTCAATACCTTGGTAGGTCTGTACATGAAATGACTGATCAGATCATACTTTGATCTTTTATGCAAAGATTGGTAGGGGTAGTAAATATGAAATATGAATAGTAGAAAATCGATTTTTGACAAAAATACACTTTTTAACACACCTACCTTCTGTTTACGTAAGACAGTTTTCATTGATAAATCGAAATGTGTATAATTCGCTTTCTTTAAATATTATTAAATATGGATTTGATGAAGACATCATAATTCTCAATTATCCCTTATTATGAAGAAGCCATGGCGACACCAGCAATGTAGCGTCAGCAGACGTTTGATACGTGATAGGACTTTCAAGACCAATAATGTATGCGAGGTAGCGGGACCCTCACCGTTGACGGATCGAACTGGTTTCCAACATTTTTTTATATTTAACTTAAAAATATTGGGTGTTATTGTCATTTACTTTTAAGGTCTTGCTTTTTATGAGTACAATAAACGTTATGTGTGTCACATTCAGCGGTATAAAATGTAAATTATTACATTTTCAAGTCTTGATTGCCATTTTTATGTTTTATTTCTATGCTTAAAATATTTATTACTACAAGCTGAATGTATGCAATAAATGATTTAATTTATACAAATGGCCAGTTTATGTCAATAAGTGTGTCATCATCGAATAATCTTTCTATTTTTATTACGCAAGAGCTTTAGTTTGATTTTCGTTCTCTGAGTTGGTCTGCGTTCAAATCTACGGTACGCACATCATTTTTTTAAGATTAGATACATAATTATATACCCAGACCATACCCAGACATGACAAAGTATGTAGAAACAATACTTACAAAAAATATTTTTACTTTATTAGAAATCTTCTACATCTCGACGCAACAAAACGGCTAAAAATAGGTACTTGTAAGTACACTACGCTATTACATTTTAAATTTTTGCTACGTGGAGTGTTGTCATTGAATTTTATTTTTCAAAATCGCAGTTAGCTCATCTAACTGTTAATATTTAGCGTAGTTTGCATGGATCCAGTTAGATAACGATCGCACGAGGTGAGAGTGAAAGCGTTCCGCCGGATTCACATATGATCTGTCTCTCATTTGTTACGTCAGTTGCCTTGTGGGCTCTTCAATTTAATGTATTTGTCTTGTTAGAGTTTTGAACAAGAGGTGAGGCTTTATTATATAATGACAGGAAACGAACTTTCATCCCACTTGATGTTAAGTGGACGCTGTCGTCCACAGAGGAGTTGCATTTGGGTTCGATCACAGCTTTACTGCCCCTGAGGACTAAGTTAGAAAATAAAATTGACTTATTTTACTCACAGCTATTTGATTATTCAATTAAGATCACAACTCTACAGCATCTTCATAAGACATAACGACTGGGCCTCTGTAGATGATCCATTAAGAGAATTACCATTTTCTTATTTTTCGAAGGTGTTATGGAATATAGTCAATTTAGTAATCTAGTAGGTATGTTAATTAATTTGTCAATTTCAAGAAGCACTTTTTGTGTATGTAGGACTGTAGGTGTTTGTTTGTTGACAGCAGCAAGATTGAATTGGCTAAAAACATCAGAAAAACTGCATGTCTGAAACATTTTTAACTAACTTTTAATAACAAGAACCTATCTAATATAGCTATCTATATTT
>DWPV01003820.1:0-14570 GCA_018251915.1 Urbanus proteus proteus
TAAGTTATAGAGTAACAAACATCCATCCATCCATCCATCCTCACAAACTTTCAGCTTTATAATATTAGTAAGATTATTTGCAAAACAAATAGTGAGAAGGCTGAGAATTAGTAAATAATAATAGGAATATATTTATTTTTCTTTGTTTGACAACTAGTATGTGTGTTTGAAATCGCATCTAACGAAAACATCTCGTAATTGTAAGAATTATGGTGCGTGTGAATGTGTGAGTGATGTGCGCGTGTATGTTTCGTGTGTGTGCTATAGCGTAACGAAAAATTCTTACCATAAAGTGCTTTCTGAGAAATTCATATTGTCATGACTACACTAGAGTATTCATACAGGGCTTATGAGAACTCTTAATATAATCCCAGATTCAATGAAAATAAAGGCTTAGAGTACCTAAACTGCAGACTTTTTATCGGCCGATAGTTGGGTCGTTTTTAATCAGTATGAAAGAGTATCTAAGCATTTATCGGAGGATACTAAATCGCTGTGATGTGTGCATATGTACTTCTCTATTCTGATTAACAAAAATACCAAACTATCGGCCGATAAAAAGTCTGCAAAGCGGGTACTCTTAAAAGTACCTAAAAATACATAGATTTTTTCACCATAGATACTCGTATAATAAAAAAACAACTTCTGCATGTCTGAAATGGTCAGTTTGGAGGATTGAGAAAAAATAGATAACATTTTTTTTTGTCTTTGTCTGTATTTATATATGTCTGTGTGTCTGAAACAGCGTCAAACCAAAACGTGTGAGCGAGTGTAAGTGTATATTTCATGTGTATGCTATACCTAGCGTAGCGAAAAATTCTGAGCACCTACAAGATGCTTTCTGAGAAATTAATAATATAGGTTTTATGAAAACTCATCGTTACTATCTGAGATCCTCATGAACAGGGCAGTAAGCTCTAAGTACAACGTAAATACTTATAACCAATGTATTGGAAATGTAAGATTTTTGTATTATAAGGGTAATAATTTGATGGTAAGTGGCTACTGTCGCCCATGGACACCTGTTATCAACGCCAGACAAGATTATAATTCTATGTTCCTTAGTTCAAAAATGGATGCGTTGCTACTCATAGGACTCAATTAGAGCGCCTCAAATAGCTATGTATGTGTTTCTTACGATACTCTACAAACCAAAACACAGCAACGCTGACACTCCTATTATTAGGCAAAAAAGGTGTGACGGCAGTGCCACCAAAAGGTATCTGTACTTATATTTATGTGTGTAATATCTATTTATCGACGAGTTATTCTTCATGCAAGCTTTCTGAGAAGTATATTAACATATAGCTTATGAAAACTGAACTTTACAGGCTTAGATTCGCACAAACACGGGGGCGGAAGACAGTACACCTACACGATCGATGTCGATCGATGATGTCGTGGGTGTGACTCTAACAGATTTAACTAGCTTGAGAATTCGCGTCGTAGGAGCATAGAATTTGATATAGACATCGCTCTCTCATTAAAACATTATTAACAACCATTATTGTTCTAATATTAGGCACGGGTCTTCTCATAGAGAGGGATTTAGGTCTTAGCCCACCGCACTGGCCTAATGCGAATTGGTCTTCACACACCTTTGAGAATTTTAAGAACTCTCAGATATGCAGGTTTCCTCTAGAATCTAGAGTTTAGACGATTTTCTTCACATTTAAAGCAAGTGATAATTAATATCTAATACGCACATAAATCAGAGGTGAGGAGAGACGTGCCTGGGATTTGAACCTCGGACCCTCCGTTTGGGTCAAATTTCAACAATTATGCTATCACTGCTCAGGATATAGGTATAATTAAATAAAATTGGATAACTGTTACTTTGTTCTTAGTACACCTATCGTTATTTTGTAAAATGGTATTTGCAAAATCCTGTTGTTATGTTTGTCCTGTTGTTATGTTGTATGTTGTTGTGTTTTTAAGCCACAGTCTAAGATCTGGTTAACTGAGAACTCATAGAAGTCTAGATAATTCTTCTTACATTATTTATACACGAATTTTCCCAGCAGGTTTTACTTCATTGTTTAGGCAAAAACCTGTAAATGACTAATATACACATAGATAAGTTATTTTATTTTACAATAAGCTTATGCTCAAGAAACAACTGCGCACAGATTCCACCTGACAGTAAGTAAAATAGGTGTTATGTACATCTGTAAATAACTTCATATAATTTTCATAATAGGTAGTATGAAAATTTCATAAGGATACGTTATCTCTCCTAAGACATCAATTAAGTCAGCCTGCATTCACACACTTTCAACGAAATGCAAGGACTGCTTCACATCATAAATATAAACAATACTAATTCTACTGCTTAAAAAAATTAAAAATCAGAGGTAGATTTGAGATAATTTGGGCGTATTTCGTAGCACTACATTATAACTTAACAGTATACACTAACACACAATCTGTGCCTCTATCGTCAAGAGGGATTGTGCTTAGGGTAGAATAACCTCGAAAAACTTCAGGGGTGTCGCAAATTTCACAAAGCTTTCCAGTTACGAGGGGCTGCGGTCGCAACCCCGTTTCTCTGTTCTACGGAGCGCAAACTCGCATAGCTGAATGTAGCGCGGTTAGCGCTGAGTTCGCTTGAAGTTAGTTATTGATTTTTTGGGTACTACATACATAAAGCTAATGGTTGTAATGATTTTATTTGTAAAACAGCATTTGGAGAGATGAATTAGTGTAATTTAGGGTAAATTATAAGCCTAAGATTATTGACTAGAAAATTGATACAATGTCAGATGAGTATACTATGCTATTATGCTTATGCTATAATATGCTTATATGTTATGCTATATATCTTATAGCATAGCATATAACAGAGAAACAGACACACAGTTCACGTCTGAATACTTTGAGCCTTTAAAATATAGGTAGTTTAATCTCATTTAAGACTGTCATGAAACAAAGCAGAAAACGGTTAAATATTTTTATCGTCATAATATACTCAAACAAGCTACCACTTTTATCGTCGATTTTATTTTCAGCCTACCAACCGAAAACCAGACTCAAAAACGTTTGTCCGAACAACAACGGTCTCACAACCCATCCACCTGATAATATGTTAACAAGCCAATTAGCTTATTCAAACTAACATCGCGCTGTCACCGTAACATAAAAATTAAATGGAACTTTTAATTGAAGACTAAGACTTTTACAGCGCCCTATATTTATGGATACGCGATCCCCATTTACAATCTGCTGCGATGCTCTTTTAAGCGTAATAAACTCCACGAGCGTAGCTGAGCATAAAGCTATTGTTACGTAGAACTGAGTTCGCTTAAAGTTAGTTATTGATTTTTCTTAATGCTCGACAATATTTAGGTATTTCTTTTTTCATCTTCTTTTCTTAATTCTATGTATGTTTTGAGAAATTGACAATTGATTTTATTACGAAAGTAGGTAAATAAAAACTTCGAATATTTGTACAAATTAAGTGCTTATACGTTTTAAACATAATAAAGCGCCTGTATTCTTTTTTATAAATAATAAAGCGTTATCGCAATACTTACAAAATTTAAGCACAGTTAACTAAAACGCTCTTCGATAAGTGAGTAATAAAAGAAGTGTAGTTGGCGTGCAACTTCGCTTAAAGTTAGTAAAACTAGCTTTTTAATAATCATCGTACTACTTTGAAGCTAAAATTGTCATTAATGTAGCAAAGTGCGAACTTTTTTGAAGACTTGCGACAAATTGTATAAGTGGAGATAAGTTTAGTCAAATGCTAAGAAAATTTGAACTCCTTATCAATAAACAAAGTGTTATTTAAAAAATCCGACAACGAATATAATATTACCCCCGAAAAGTTATAACTAAGGTAGTAACTCTATAGCGCTTAAGAATCGCAAGAGACATTGAGGAGATTAAGATTTTATTCCTTGCATTTTCATCACTACATAGCATAAAACAAAGTCTCTTACCGCTGTCTTCCCCTATGTATGCTTAGATCTTTAAAACTACACAACGGATTTTGATGTGATTTTTTTGATAGATAGATTGATTTAAGAGTAAGGTTTATATGTAATTCAACGCGAAGCCACGAGCAAAACCTAGTAAATAATAATTTCTAATTTGCACAAAAGTTAGGAAAAATTGGTGCATTTTTCAATTCTAATCCCGCTCTACTTTTACCGCTTGTATTTAACAATGTATTACTGCAACAAATATACACATTATGCCTACAAATGTTTGTACGTACTTCTAACACTAAAATAAAACATTCATTTTCAGGTTCCATCATGCGTTTTATGCAGAAAATGGAAAAATGAGAGTACAATACTAAATATTATTTTATACAAATGATAAACAAAGGCAATCTAAGAGACAAACATCGACGCGGCATTCATGCGCATTTAAATATACGTAAATAAATAAAAATGTGTCTGTCTGTTTCTCATGTTTTTTACGCTTATACGTCTAAGTATATAGATACCTTTCTTTTTTCATGACGTCTAAAATAAAAACACGATCTTAATAGTTTTGTCTATTTGTGTGGGTGGTAGAGCCTTTTGTGGTTCGACTCCGACGGCACCTCCGCATCTATTTCTGCCTAATAACAACAGTGTTCAGCGCTGCTGTGTTCTGGTTTAATGGGTTTAGTAAAAGAGGCACACTTATCCAATGCGATCCAACTCTCAATTAAACTGAGGACCAACCTCAGGGGTAGCAACGCATTCGTGGCCGACCTCAGGTAGGATTGTGATCTTATCTGGGGTTGATTACAGACTTACATGGACAGCAGTGGCTACTTATCATCAGTTGGACTGCATACTTGTTTGCTCGATGCTCTCTAAAACATATAATGCATATTTTTAAAGGCTAGCTCGCGGAGTATGCCAACTAATTTATCGTACATAATTTAACTAACACAGTCTTTATTAGAAATCAATCAATTACCAATCAACAGCGCTAATTGATAGCGTATACACAAACACAACTAATATTTATTACGTATTTCCAACTACATTTATAAATCTTTGTACTAGGGGAGCAGAGCCCTTCAGGCGGTACGCACCCTACGTTTACATATTTAAGAGCGGGTAGACCGAGCGCCTATGCTTCAGCTATCCATTAATGCGCGTTCAATAATTTTAATGGGGTCAAGACTAGACAAAAACCCTTATAATTCCTTGGTAATGAAAAAGCAAAAAGCTTCCAATCCACCTGACTGTAATCAAGCTTTAAGCGTTATTAAAATAGCTTGGAAATAAAATGGATGTAAATCCATCCAACTTGCACGTTTTTACCGCAAGACACTAAGTGGAATGAACTTTCCTAAAGCATTCCCAGAATGGTATGGGTCTTCGAAAAAGGCACAAAAACTGTTTTCATACGATGCATTGGCGACTCAGGTCTTGCATGTATAGAGCTATATCTCAACCATGAGACTGTTTGGCTAACTAATTATTATAAAAATCGGGCCCTTGGAATTCATTGTTTGAAAATGAAATTGGCTGTTAAGTGTTGAATTATTGTATACTTAAAATGGCAAAAAGGAAGCTTCCTTTTACGCGAACTATATCGCAACTATCAGATTGCGTTTCTTAAGTTTAAAATAAGATGTGGCTCTTCCAAAGAAACTAAAATACTTAACTACTTAATAACTGATGTAAATGATGAATAAAGAAATCAGTGAATCTATACTAATAAATAAAACTAAAGTGTCTGTTTATTTGTTAGAAATGCATACACGATATCTATAACAAAAATACAATTTAAAAAAATGATTGTCTGTCTGTCGGTATGTCTGTCTGTCTGTTTGGCTGTGGTAATCTTCTAAACGGTTGGACCGATTTTTACGGGACTTTCACTGGAAGATAGCTGAACCTCTCAGGAACTTAAGTAAGTAACATCTAACTAACATAATTTAGGCTACTTTCATTTTTAAAAATTGCATCAGCGCGACCTTCACTCGCATGAACGCGACTTAGGGAGAGCGGATATCACTAATATTTAAATTTGAATGTCTTTAACGCGGATTAAATCACGGATCTCAGCTAGTTACAATAATATTTTCGGCACATCTGTGTGATATGACAGCAACATTAAATCGTTAACATTATCAAAAATGCACTTAAAACAAATAATATTCTAAATTGTTATATTGTTGTAAGATTAATTATTAATCAGAACGAACAAACTTAAACTAAAGACAAACTTACGGTAACATTAACGCCATCTGAAATACAACTGTCTGAAGGCTATAAAGTTAAGTCAAGGCCAACTGATATTTATGCAACACCAGCCTTAACTTGACTTTGAACTTACAAGAACAGACGCTTGTTTGACACATTAATGGAAAGTAAGATGAGATGACATAAAATTATATGTACGTATGTGTAAACATAGAAAATATACTGCATTAATATATGGAACAGAATTTCAGATAATTGTATCGAAACTAAAACAATTTTCGTCAAGTTGTCACTAGATGGCGTTGTTTTCTAAATTGTATTATGTTATTAGATGCCTTAGATGGCATCGTGTTTTCTAATAATTGAACAGTGCACATAGCATAGCGCTGTCGTTATTTTGGTAATATGATTTTTGTTTATTTAATTAATTACATTTTGTTCGCAATATTTCGTACTCTGTTTGCTACATTTCCGTTAATGAAAATACACTAATCAACTTTACCATCAAGAGAAGTTTACTTGAGCTGTTGAGGATACTATTCACCTAATAATGAGCCACTGGCGCCATTGGACGTCTGTCAGCAACTTCACGAAGAACAAGCATTCTATCTGAAGTCAATCACAATTGTGTTGCTTCTCAAGAGAATAATCATGGTGATGAGACGCACCTAAATGTGAGCCGGCAAGCGTACTCTTCGATCTAAAGACAAAAATTGCTTCACGCTAAAAATAGATGTGTGTGTTATCGCAATAGCAGTAACACACACATGCAATAGCAATAACACACACATCTATTTTTAGCGTGAATTTTTGAATAGTATTCTATTTTCACAATAACAACGATAACAATTATACACATGGACACACATACAAATAATACGCCTACAAGGGTGTCTACTGGAGAACAGATTTATCAAGACGATCTTCATTTGGCCGGGGATCGATACCTAGTTGAGACAATGACTGTCACAACACAGACAAGCGCACAAACACCCAGATCTGATATCTAAATTGGGCACTTAATTGTCACTTTATGTAATTGTACCGTCTATTATTTTATTACCAAGGCCAATAAAAGTTGTACAAAAATATTTTTTGAGGTTTCTCAAATATTTTCGTAGGTAAAGTTGAGTCATTTTTAACGATAAATAGATCTTTAAATAGTTTGACTGCAGCAAAGCTTCAATGCCGATTTCTGCCTTATAAGAATGGTAACTAGTGTCCGACCGATGGTCTAATTCTGGCCGAAGCCGAAGACGAAGCCGATTGTTCGGCAATCACGAAGCTTCGGTCGGACACTAATGGTAACATAGATATTAGATATTCTTAGAGTCGGGTGATTTTCAGTATATCTATCATGGACTATATAATCTTCTGCTGCTTGCATTACATGATATTCTTTGTTTTATATTTGTTAATTTACGATCTATCAAACATTAATGCAGACGATCCGCGTAGCGAAACGGTTACCATACCGGTCTGACGCGAAATGGGTCCCGGGTTCGTTTCCCCGCCAGGCAGACATTTAAAGAATGAATTTAGATTTCTGTTCTGGGTCTGGGTGTTTGTGTGTCCGTGTATGTGTGTGTCCATGGCACCCACGACACAGGAGAAACTCCTACTATGGGGCTATGAGTGTAGAAAGCGTTTTAAGTTTTAACATACTTTCAAGTAAGGTTGTGGAATAACAAAAAAATACTAGGTTACAAAATAAAGACGTAACACAAACAAGACTTACCTACACAGAAACTTTCACACAAGTAATTCCCATAAAACACAAACCCCAAACCCATAGACCATAACACCATAACTTACCGTCACAGGAGATAAAATCGCCCGTTATAAATATAACGCACTAAACATCCCTAAACCAGCCTTTCTTGGATTAAGAAAAATTCTCTGTCGCACAAAAACTGGGGCTTGCGGCGAGCCTGTTAGTAATACCGACCCCTGGGCCTGTCTGCCTTCAAGTAATTACGCCCCCTGCCCCCACATTGGGCCCTCACCCCCGGGATAAGTAAAAACAATATTTTTACGCCGACCAGGGCACCAAAAGTGACAGATATAAATTGGGCACGAATGGAATTAGTGCTTCTTTGGTGTCTGTCTGTCATCAAATCGAGTGGTATCTTTTGTTAGATATTTATGAAGTTTGAGTACCTTTGTTATCACTACATAGTATAAAATAAAGTCGCTTTCTCTGTTCTTATATCCCTAAGTATGCTTAAATCTTTAAAACTACGTAACGAATTTTGATGCGGTTTTTTTATATAGAGTGATTGAAGAGGAAGGTTTATATGTAATTTTGCGCGTGCGAAGCCGCGGGCCGAAAAGCCCGACTGACTTATGATAAAACCAGTGTTCTGTATAAAGTTAGCATCTGATGAACAAGCTTGTTTGCTTAGTTCTTATAAAAAACAAGACCCAATCTAGAATAGAAGTCTTAAAAGCAAATCAGACAATCTTCGGCATCTCATAATCAATTCCCTAGCTTTAATTACGCCTGTATTTTAGTTTTCACGAAAAGAAGAAAATAGCTTACTTTGGGAGCCTTGAACGCTACTCTTTGAAGCTAGCAGAAAATGTACAAATCTTCTTTTTGCGCTGAATAACGAGAACTGGGTTATCTTTTATCTTTTAGTTCCACAAACGTTGTAACTAAAGACAGTTTTAACTGGTGTAACTAAATGTTATGTAACAGTTACTACATTGAAGCGAACTTGAAGATTTTATCACGATTTAAGTAGGGAGATGTATTTTCAAAAGTTGGAAGCGAAACAAAATTATATGCGGATTTGTGAAGAATTTTATATGAAAGAGAAGGAACTAAAATAGTAAATTAATGTATGGTTTGAAAATAAAAAGATAACATCAGATTTTAACAAAAATATTGTTAGCACCTAAACCTAGTTCAGATATAAAAGATCTAAAATTTTCGGCAGAATTTCATCGATAGTGCTAAATTCAATTTTAGACGACAGCGAAACCCATCCTAGTTTGTTTGATAGAGTTTCTAAATATCTATAGGAGAAGAAGCATTCATGGAATTTGTAACTAAAACCGATAATCCACCTATTTCTTGGTCTTTCTTTATACTAAGCTATTGTACAACCCCGCTGGCCAAGTGCTAATTGGGAGACTTCACACATTTTCAAGATTTTATAATAGAAATTTTCGGCATATAGCTATCCGCTCGATAAATAAAGTGATAATTTCAAAAAATCTACACCTCGAACCAAAACCTGTACTCTCGAAAGAAATAAATTATTAGATAACGCATTTTACACACATAGGCCTACATTAGGTTCTTTTCCCTGTATTGTAGGAGCCATGGACACACAAAGACTCACAAACACCTAGACCCAGAACAGAAATGTAAATTCATTATTCTGTCTGACCGGGGATCGATTCCGGATCCATCTGCATGTCAGACCAGAATGGTGAACACTGCGCTACGTCATATTTAAACCATGTGCAAACGCATCAAGAACAGTCACATACTATATCAACTAGCATCTCATCGAGAACAATCCAATATCAAGATACATATGGTCAAGCGAACCTAACCTACTATACGAATGACGCAATGTGGGTCAGTGGGATTCGGGCCGTGGTACATGATCACAGATCACTGTGACTCATCAATAGACCAAATTGATAAGTCGATTCTGTTACTGATTATATATGGAATGATGATCAGTACTTACTGCTACATACTTTAATGTGGCTAGATACTGGACTAAGGATACTAGTATTGTTTTTTACATAACTCTGGATATTTTAGAAGTTGTTAATTATAATCATTAATTTAATTTCCAGTATTTTTGCCTATAGTAATTTATGCAGTAGGTGTTAACAAATGTTGTAAATTAGACGACTATATTAAAACTTAATAAGCGGCAACGAATGTATGTAAAAACTTGAATCTCACAGAAAGTAAAATTAAATGGTCATTAAACAAACACTATGCAAAAAGGCTTAATATAAAAATGATTATTTGACCGACAAAACTGTATGGTTTGATGTAGCTCCAGTTCCACATGTTCTTAGAGTAAGCTGACATTGTCCATGAAATATTTTTTAAGGTGTGTTATGGAGTTTCTTGCGCCGCTTCGTTTCCGTAACTAAACACCTTTCGAAGTTATATAGAGAAAAAAAAAAAATTTTGACGTTCAAAAAGTTCTTGTAAATAATCTACTTTTAATAGAATATTTTTGATTTTGAAAGCTAGTTTTTAATGAAGTTGGTTTTAGATGTCCATGGGTAGTAATTACTTTGTATCAGGCGAACTGAATTTTCAAAAAACAGCTATTTCTATGTTTAAAAATCATAATATACCATCATTAGTATACTATGATGCCTTAGTTTAAAATATGTTATTACAATTATATATAGGTAGGTGAACTCCATAAATTATTATTATTTTAAGTGATATTTATAATTTGATCTTTATAATTAACTAAAACTAAAAAGATGTATCGTTAATTAGCGCAAATAGTTTATGTAATTATGTAACATTTTAATTAATAAAAACTAAATGACTAATCAGTTACGCTCCTAATTCTATACACAAATATATCACATACTAGCTGATCCCTGCAGTTTTACCTGCATTAATGAAATAAACAGGCATACCGACATATTTAAACATAAGTGATACCCGGTTTTCTCGTGATTACGGCTGCATGCGCATGGAGCGCGTGCTAATGCTTTTTTCAAAAATTAAATTAGCCAAGTTACCCCTTAACATTCTGCTATCTTTCAATGAAAGTCCCGTCAAAATCGGACCAACCATTTAGAAGTTTAGCTCAAACAAACAGACACACAGACATTTTTTTCTAATTGCATTTTTTGTTATATGTAACGTGTATACTTTATTGTGTATACTTTATATGATTTTAGTAGAGTTGTTATTTTGACATTACAAACAGACAGTCCAAATTTATTTATTTATATAGATCTAATTCCAATATATTGGGATAAAATTGATCAAAATAACAATTGAGTCTAATATAACAAGAAACATTTTTACAAGAAAACGAGTAGTGCGATGCGTGACAATGTTAACAAGATTAACATAACAATAACAGTATTGGAAACAGTAAGCTGTTAACAAAACTTGTTTATTTTATGTTTATGTAAGTACCTAGTAAATAAACAAGATACTGGCATAGTCATTACAAGAATAGCTAACATTAATAACTTGCGAATTTGTTTGTCACACACAAAGTTGATAGTGAATTTAATTTAATGTAAGTAGCTAAAATAGAGTGGCCATAAGTTTTTTCATGAATTACTTTTTTCATATTGCACTAAAAGTCTTATGCAATAGTCTGAAATCAAACTGTCATATATTTTAGATTTTTTTATATCACTACATAGTATAAAACAAAGTCGCTTTCCGCTGTGTCCCTATATATGCTTAGATCTTTAAAACTACGCAACGGATTTTGATGCTGTTTTTTTATTTAATGGATAGAGTGATACAAGAGGAAGGTTTATAGGTATATAATATAATGCGTACGTAGTCGCGGGCAATAGCTAGTAACAAAATAATTAACTAAAATGAATGGTTCCAACTTAGTCCTTAAGAGCAGCAGCGAATTCATAATTGTACCTAGCGATAAGGCAGATAAGTTAATTGATGGGAAGTATGTGCTACATATTGCAATATCAAAGGAGTCTTCAATCTTTAAAGACAATACCCTTTCGCATCTTTCTTGAAAAGCCTGATGTCATACCCTACATGGGTGGCAGTGACCACATAACGTAAATCGAGGAGGTCCTTTCTTCTTCAATTAAAAAAATAGTTGCAGTTCAAATTGTTCAAGTTGCCGACTTGCAGTTCAAATAGCACTTTTCCCTACTATTTTTAGCATTTACTTATCAGTCCCGTCATGACCGATGCTCGATAAGCGTTTCTTTCGAATCGTATCTAAAAATCGTATAGAACGGATATATGGCGGCGCATGCAAATAAACTTGCAAGTATTTGCAAGAATGCATGCGCGGGCGCACACCATGAATAATGGACGCGGCGTCGCGGTTGCGAATTGGATTTTGTCTCTGGTTTGATGTGTTTGAACGATACTTTTATTATCTGTGGTTTATAAACGCTGTTTTTGTTCTGTGCGTTTTTTAACGTAATACGAGTAGGCGAATGCTGGTTTCTTTTTATGTGCTGTGATCCATAAAGAACATGTATCTTCTTTTGCTGCTTAAGTGGTTATTGACGCTCTTAGGGTGTCCCAACACTAATCAATGGATCGTCGATCGATTGATAAGTGTGTGGGCATCCTTACTTCCTGAGGATAGAAGTCTTACCTTACCTGAATCCAAAATGTTTTCCCTTTTTAAACTACCTTAAGGTTAATATTACTACAATCCAAGGACACCCGTAACAAACTCTATGAGAAAAGAGAAGAAAGATATACCACAAATTCATTAGTTATTCCTAAGTAAAAGTCCCATGAAAATACGTGTAACTATTACCAAGACTTCATTAGAGAAAAAAACAAGCATGAAAACAAGAATTAATACACATATTATATTTAATATTGAAATACTATACGAAGTTACAGAGATTTTTCGTTTTAGCAGACACTCAAATTCACTCAATGTATAACATTGCATTTTTTGTTTTATTAATTGCATAGTATTGCACTTAAAATAAATCAGTAACGAGTAAAAATACGAAAAAATGTTTCATTAACGAATTACGCATGACAATAGTAACCTAAAAAATATTTTCTATACAATAACGGTTAGCATTTCAGGTCAAAATGGAGCTATTGTATAATACTGGAGTGCCACTCTAAGGTCCAAAAAAACGGGAACCCGCTTTCCCATCACTGGGTTAAGCCTTTTGTATGAGAGGGTTAGAGCTACAATTGTATCATGCAGTTTTACTTTAAAAATAACATTTGTTTTTTTTTATAAATTTGAAATAGGCGAATATGCAGTCCTCCTGATAATGATGATCCGCCTGGCGAAGCGGTTGCCGTACCGGTCTGATGCGCAAGTCCTGGGTTCGATTTCCGGCCAGACATCTATCAGGTATCTGAATGATGAATTTTAATTTATGTTCTAGGTCTGGGTGTTGGTGTGTGTTTTTGTGTATCCATGGCACCCACGAAGGAAAGAAAATCGTACTGTTGGGCTATGAGTGTAGAAATCATTTTGAAAAGAGAGCCCTGTCACCCACGAATATCTGTTAACAATTCTACATGAAACATGGGTTCTACTTGACGTCCTGGTCAGCCACAGATGCGTTGCCAGTAAGTAAGTACGAACTGAGATAGTCGTTTCATAATGTAAGTCAGTAAGCAAAATATAAATCATAAGTCAAACTTTGATATTTGTCGTATTGGCTACAAGCCTACTTGAATCCCACTGCTGGGATTAGTATCGAGCAAGCTGCTAAAATGCGAATCGATAGGTTATTTATGTATGTGAAATTATTGAATACGTAATCTTATCAACACATCTGTAGGTATAGAGCTGCGTATGTGGAATACATACATATATGTACAAATACATGTCTATGCGTATGTGTGTATAAATGGACTTAGTGCAAACCTATTGTAGATACCAAGATTACATAAGTACAAGAAGCCTGTGCTATAACTGATATAAGCTGTGGGTACGGTGACCAAGTGTTGGCGTTTTCACGGACTGTCCCGGTTTCAAGGTTAAAGTAAAAGTTAAAGTACGGTTTAAGTAAAAGTTAATTTACAAACATAAAACTGTTTTTATTTGTTCTGTTTGTAATAATATAGGATTTTATCTACATCTTTATATCATCTGTTCTATCTATATGTGACTCCAAGACTACTACATATTTATATACTTAACTAGCTGATGCCCGCGGTTTCGCCCACATTTAAGAAATAAAAAGGCATACATATTTAAATATAAGTAATACCCAGTGCTCCCACGACAGCGCGCGCGAGCGATCAATCGAGCATCTAGTCCACGTAGTAAGTGGTCACTGCCACCCAAATAATGCTGTAACTAATTTTTAACACAATAACTCTAACCTAACCTAACCTAAGGCCGATCACAGATCGATTGCCCCATTCAGTCGCCATGGCCCTTCCACTGAAAAGCAAGAAATGCACATGACACCTAAATATTGTTAAATCCTATATTATAAATGCGAATGTCCGTTTATTTGTTTGTTTGTAACGCCTTTACGCTTTAACTACTCAACTGATCGTTATGAAATTTTGCACACACATAGTAGGGGGTCCAGAAAAGCATATAGAGTACCTTTCATTCGGGAAAAACGTACTACTCCCGAGGGATAGAAAGGTAATTTTGTACCTACAATCTACCTTCTTTTACACCTACAGCCTCTTGATAGTAATGAATTACATTCGCATTATATTTGAAGCGTACAAACCTACTATATAAT